>JASAMW010003243.1:0-99487 GCA_030247985.1 Epsilonema sp. ZAB3_2
ACCGAGACTAAGTATTCGTGTAAAAACTTATGGAATTTCGTTTTCATTTTTTCTGATGGTTGTTTTCTATGATAATTTTACTGGCGAAAACAGTGGTGAAGAGGTGCTTCACTCCTATTTTCCAAAATTACATGGCTAAAATTGCCCTGCAGGAGAAATTTTTTTCATTATAAGCAGCTAAAATCTCAGCGGAAATGTATGAAATTGCTTGTAAAATCACGATTTCAATCTGGTCTCGGTCTCGCCTAAAATAGACCCTAAAAGTTGCGCGACCAAGACCGAGACAGAGAATTTGAAAATTCTAAAGCTCGAGACCGAGATCACCAAAAATGACCGAGATTTCCGAGACCGAGAGTCTCGGCCCTCTCTACTGTTTTTCACACGCACGTTTGGAAACACGGAGCGAGTTCGGAGCGAACTCGGTGAATTTACGTGTTGAAGCATAGTCAGGGCTCCGAATTCGGAGCGAATTCGGAGTTCACGTCTGTGGCGGGCCACTGTAGGTACAATTACACAAAAATGCGCTCCGGCCGTCCCTAAATAAAACATCTGAAAGATTAGCTCATTTATTACCCCATCGACGTCTCCGCCGAAAATTACATACATTTTGTCCTGCTGTCCCAAAATAAACCATTTGAAACATTAGCTCATTTCACAATAGGGGTCTCTTTGCATTACATTTTCCATCAGGGTATGCATTCTCCCAGGAAGAATCAAGAATCTCAGAAGACGAAGAATTTTTTCGGTGTGCGTTCTCTCTCAGTAGCCGGACCCGGAAAATCCCGGCCTTTTCTGCTACCCGGACCCGGAAAAGTAGGCGAAAATCCGGGTCGGGTCCAACGTGTAACATTTCGGACAATTTGATTGAGCTTCCTGCTCCGTACAGTTAAGGCCATTGGGTTTGCCGCTGGCGACCCCGCGGCATTTTAACCCCCTTTGTCCCCCCAGGCGTCCGCCCGTCCGTAACGCCCTGCAAACCCCGTCCGTAGACGGGGTTAAACCCAGTCTAGACGGGGTTTTGCCGGTAGCCACGGACAGGCGGACGCCTGGGACTTACTAAGGAGGTTAATGAAAGCGTGAATCGGTGCCTGCGGGGTCGGTGACGTCATTTGTGGTCAATTCTTCCTTTCACTCGTTCCTTTACCGCTTCAAGATGATCGAGCAAGGTCGACGACCCCGCAGGCATCGAACCAAACTTACACTACTCACTGTGTAAATTGATTGAAGACTGAGTTGCAGAGCTCCTCTCGGGAAATGCACCATACGCACCTTTTTTATGGTCCATAATCTGTTTTTTCCAAAAATATTGAGACTTCCGCATTATGTCGCGGACCAGTTTAAAATTTAATGCTTTTTTTATGCTGACATCCGGCTGCCCGGTAGGCTCACAGCCCCCCTTTGTGCGAGCCGACTTTTTCCAAAAGCTCTCAACATCATTCTACTCCATTTTTTTCGCTGATTTCGGTTTGGGGCATGCCCCTCCGATATTTTGATGAATATGGCATGATAGAGACGAAAAGGGTAATTTTGGCGAATTTTATCACTTTTCGTCAATTTTGGTGGTGTATACATCAAATATGTCGAAAGGGCATGCCCAAAACCGAAATCAGTGAAGAAAATGGAGTAGAATGATGTTAAGAACTTTTGAAAAAAAGCGGCTGGCACAAATGGGGCAATTAGGGCCTACCAGCGCCATATCTCAGCATACAGGAGGGGTTAAATTTTAAACTGGTCAGCAAGGTAATGCGGAAGTCTCAAGATGTTTGGAAAACAGCTTCTGGACCATAAAAAAGGTGCGCATGGTGCATTTCCAGAGAAGCGCTCTACAACGCAGTCTACAATCAATTTACACAGATAATAAATACCGCGGGGTCGCTATCGACGAACCCAATCGCGCGTTACCGCACCTCGTCCATAAAATTACCGTGAGCTGCTTTTCCAAGTCGTTCTTGTTGGCCGTCAGTTTCTGGATGCGTCCTTCGCTGTCGGTGAGTCTGGTTTTTTCCGACTCCAGTCGCATGAACAGCTCGTTCTTCTCCTGCAACAGCTTGGCCGACTGCTTTTTCAGATCTTCGCGCAGCTTCTCCTCCTTGCCGAGAAGAATCTTTCAAATCCTAGGCAGAAAAAAAAAACGATCTACATCTGTACTCTTCTACTATTCCAGTACATTACCCCCCCCCCCCCCGGGGCAAATATGAGTCAGTAGTGCGTGACACACGTGGTGAGTAAACTCGCCGGTGAGTTTGAACTGCGCGTTTCGTTTTGCGCATCAGCATTCTCACTTGCTCCCACAAGCGAAACTTTCTCACGTGTTCATGCGTAATGAGTTTCAAACTCCCGATGAACTCACCCGCCCCCGATGCTTCATCGCATACTTATGGGGAATTCCACGGGAGTTTAGAACTCACCACGTGTGTGGCGCATGATGTGGCAATATAGCCCGTACTTCGTACGCACACGCAAACAGGGTCCTAGGCCAGTACCGTAGTGTACGTAAACTATAGCTCGACTAGGCATAGTAAGGCGAGCTGGCACCTGGAGGTGCGCCCGAAAAGTCGACAGCTGGTCCGATCTTTCTCCCCCTCACGGGGCCCGGCTATCGCCATACGGAACGCGGCACGTCACAATTTACATTACGTCTTCCATTCTTCCCCTACTAAAGCCCAATTATTTATTCATTCTTGCTAAATACCTATGTAGGTACCTTTATCTGTCCCTGCAGCTTCTCCATCTCCTCCGCCTCTTTGCCGGCCCTCAACAGCGGTTTGACCTGTCCGTACAGCTTGAACCATTTCCAGGTGCGCAGGGTGCACCAGGAGCGCACGTTCTTCTGCACGATGACCAAGCCGGCCTTCTGCTCCTCTATACTTCCTCTTCAGCTGGCAATGCCAGCGGATCTGGCTCTGGATGCCCAGCATGATGGAGGCCAGTTTCTCATCTCGCAGGTCCTCCATATGCGCCAGAATGCCGGCTTTGAAGAACACCTGGGGAGGAAAAGAACATGCAAAATGATGCATAGATAGGGTAGCTGGGGGGTACTTTGGAACATATTCCCCCGGAAAGATGGTCAACCGTTAACAGAAAAAATGATAGATCCTGTAGCGTGAACGTGAGTTGAGTGCACACAAATTTCCTGCTTGCAATGCAAGTGGGAGCTGAATTGCTTCACCTGAAGCATTAGTGCGCCACACACGTGGTGAGCAAACTCTCCCCGTAAAATTACCAATGCGATGAAGCATAAGGAGGCCAGAGAATTTACCGTGAGTTACAAACTCACCCCGTGTGACCACGTGAGAAATATTTCGCGCTCAAACTCACCGTGAATTTACTCACCACGTATGTACGTAGCGCACTATTGTGGCCCAATAATAGTGCAGATAATTGTGGCATGAATCATACCAAATTTACCCCTCAAATACCCCATTCTAGAAAAGACGCATATGTCAACCCAAATTATCCCGCCATACCCTCTGCCTCAATCAATTGCTACCCTACCTTCGTATGTCCCACTCTGAAATTCTCCTCCGTCAATTTCCCCTCCTTGACGATGGCCGACAATATCGCGTCGGATATCTCCTTGGGTTCTTCGCTGCTTTTTGCCGCAGCCGCCGCCAGTATGCTGTATCTCTGCTTGAAGTCCGCGTGCTGGGTTCGATTCGGAAAGCCCTTGCGACAAATGCGAATTCCCTCCAGCACACCGTTGCAGGTGAGTTGATTCAAGACCAGAGAGGCGTCCAGAAGCCCTGGAACAGAATAGGATAGGATATAGTTACTTATGGAATCTTGGTAACTCTGGCTAGAGCGATTTGGGCTTCAAAATCAGATAGATTCTTGATAGACTCAGATACAGCGATTTGGGTGGCTGCAAAAAGGAGAGGATATGTACGTGTGATCGACGTTAGTTCAACGCCTACTGGAAATTTTTCTTGTGAGGGCGAATACAGTAGTCAACCTCAGCTATTGTCAACTATTGTATTGTATGAAGAAGTTACGCGTACTCTTGGTATGTGTTTACCCGACTGTTTCTTCTCGTTCGGTATGATACATCGGATGAAATGCGGATGAGTCTGGTTCAGCATCGTCATCAGTTTGTTCAACGACTCCCGGTACATCATGGACACCGTCATAAAGGAGCCGGATTTGCCCTTTTTCTTCCCGCCTCCGCCATCTAAAAAAACCAAGAATCCATAATAAACAACCACATCCCCATTTGATTCATTCATTCATTCACAATAACTGATTCGCTACTTGCGCTGAGAATAATAGGTGGTCACGAGCTGACCCCTCTTTTACAGTGCGTTTCTTGATCGGTGACTTCTTGCCATTACCCATCAAGAAACGCACTAATACCCGAGTGTTCACACCACTCATAAATTCCAAGCGCAAGCAGCGAATAGTTCAGCGAATGCTGTTTTCAAAGTTTAGACAAATGGTAAGAGTCTCAGTCTACACTGAAAAGAAAAAACAATTACTAAAGAATACACAATCACACAAAAGAAAGAATAGGCAACCACAACCTTTTGCTTTCTTGGCAGCCTCTTCTTGCGTCTCATATTCCTTCCAAACTTCCTGGATAAGGGCGAAAGCAGACGTTTTCAGTACTCCAACGCAGCTGTCATTCAAAGGGTCCTTGTTTTTCTCCAGCCAGTTCGATACGTTGTATCTCACCTAAAACGCGCGCAGTCACATGCCAAACATTACAGCATCGTTCAGTATGGAAGGGAGTAAACCCGGCCATGGGAAAATCCGGCCACCTAAGCTTCAGGGCTGCATATGTATCTCGGCAACCAATGGACCGATTGAGACAAGCATGATAATATATCAATCGATTTCTTGAACTCGCCTCTTTGAAATGAGCTACGTAATTGGTTCATCATTTCCTCGCCTATCCACCATATGCAGTAAGGCGATAGGGTTGGTCAATGGCGACCCCGCGGCATTTAGTGCAAGTTGGGATCGGTGTCTGCGGGGTCGTCGACATCGTTCAATCATCTGGAAGCGGAAAAGGAGCGAGTGAAGAGAATTGACAACAAATGACGTAGAACGACCACGCAGACACCGATCCAAACTTTCACTAAATACCGCAAGGCCCATCGCGACCACCCAAAAGTCTTAGCGCAATTGGTCACTATAGTCTGGCCAGTAGGAGTTGGCAGTTTCACTTTTGAGTTTTGCGTTTCTTGTTTTCCGATCGCCATAACTTTTCACGAACTCCTATATTGTTTAGTAAATAAATTTCAGGAGTACATGGCATATCGGTGCTCCGGTCGTCGGTGTGCTGTGCGCAGCTGAGAAGACAGTAGCGGGACGGCGTGCAAGTCCAACTGCCAACTCCTACTGGCCAGACTATAGTACGTACTTACCACTCCAGCGTAATGCGCCAATGCGAAGTGTGCTTCCGCCTGTTTCCCCTTGGGCGGTTTCGGTTTCTGAAAGGCCGGATGCTTGCCCAAGTGCTGATCGTTCAGCTTCTGTGCTAGCGTCAAGTCCGTCGCCTTCGGTACTATGCACTCCTCGTCCAACATGGATATGATACCCAGCGGCTGAAAGAATAGAAAGAAATACCAAGAATCCCTTTTGCCGACATCGGTTTATGATACTCGACGGCTGAAGAAAGAATGAAATAAAAAACTTTGCTTCAAGAACCACAAAGAAACTGATAATATGTCAGCTACACAAGCAACTTATAAAGAAATTGAAACATTAGCTGGAACGCCATTCACTTCTCAATGCGAAAGCCCATTTGCTCCGTTACTGAAGAGAATGACTGTGTTCGCTATGCTGTAGAGAGTTAACCTTTTCAATAAGTTCGATACAGGCAGCCAAGTCGAGGCCAAAATCAATGAACTTCCAGACGATGCCCTCCCTCTGGTACTCCTCCTGTTCCAATACGAACATGTGATGATTGAAGAATTGTTGCAGTTTCTCGTTGACAAAATTGATCCACAGTTGCTCGAAACTGTTGAACTGAACAGAAAGAAAGATGATGAATCTGTCGATAGGCGGTGCAAAGATATAGGTATTGACCAGTTGCGCTAAGAAATTATTGGTGGTCGCGAGCTGACCCCTCAGTATTACACTTTTTCAGTGCATCTTTTGATCGGTAAAGAAGGGAAAAATGCACTGCAAAATGCGGAATATTGAGAGGTCAGCTAGCGACCCTTCCATAAAATTCTTAGCGACACTGGTCCATACCCTCGGTTTTCTTATTGCAACGAATCCTTATCCTTAGGGTACTGTAGGGTAAACCTGGACACCTAAAAGCTTTTTTGAACTTGTCGCTTCAGCAAATGATGAACATGGTAGCTCATATGAAAGAGGAGAGTTCAAGAAATCGATTGGTAGAATACTTGTCTCAATCGGTCGTATGGTTGCTGAGATATACTGCTGTAGGTGTCCGGCTTTAACCCACATAATATATGACACCGTCTTACGTCAAATATCTCGAATCCAGCGATATCCAAAACGCCGATAAAGTAGAGCCTCTCGATTTCTCTGGCATCCAGGGTTTTGTTACAGCGCATCACCAGTACGTGAAATAGACGCGCGTAGAACCCCTTGGCCAGAGCACCGATACCCCAATTGACCTGTACAGAAGACGAAATCAGTGCATCAAAAAAGACACAGAATCAATTGCAATCAAGTTGAGAAAAATAAAATTTACAAGCAGACGGAAATTATTACAACCACCAATTTATCCACTAGTTGCGTTATCTATCACAAACCGCGATCGCGGACCCTAACATTTTCAGTTTTTTAGCCAGCGAGCAGCGATATCAACGTCGTTCAGTTGGGCCGGGCCCCATCTAAGAGGATAGATAGGAGGACGATCCTGCAGCATGGTTCCCTATTAGCGCAACTAGTGGATATTATTAGGACCATCATGGTCCTAATATCCATCAACAACAACAAGTCATGCCGCGTTCACCATTCGTCCATAAATTCATTACGTCCGTACCGTACGTATCTAGGAGTACATGGTCGTTTGCGGTGCCATGGACGGACATACGGATTTACGGTGAACGCGGCATCAACGTAGGCTAACGTAACCTGTTCCAAGTTCTGGCCTTTGGACACCCATTCCGTACCGACCTTCACTCGGGGTTTGCATAGGGCCTTCAGGAACTCCTCAGAACTGACACCCATGCATGCGCACGCTCTCTCAGATTCTGAAAAGAGAAAAAGAAGAATACGCGGGAGAAGTAGGGAAGGTTTGAGGAAATTTGGGGTCACACCACGAGTGTCCTGGCAACACTAAAAATTCCGATCCAAGAGTAAGTAAATTCCTTATTCGTCTTCGTCTTTTGTACACACACTGTAATATTGTAGGCGGATATATTGTAGGTTTTGTGGGCGGTTTTGTTCCTAGGTTGCGGGTGGTAAGATCGAGTAGCGCCGCGTTCATATTAGAGACGAACTTGACCACGGACTTTTTCATAGACACCACGGACTTGTTCACGTCGGACGTACGTCTCTATCTGAACGCGGCATTAGGTCGAACAGTGGAAAACATGGCATAATCCAATCCATCCGTTGAAATAGGTTGGGCTCAGCTCAGCTTGTCATGTCCGCCTTTACCCCACAGTACCCTGCTCCTATTTTTTTAAAACTTTTTACCTTCGGTTCCATCGGGTTCAGCCTGTTCCTCCCTGGGTCTCTGCTTGAACTTCATCTGTCCCATATGCAGCATAAAAGCGCACACTTTGTATATCGACAGCTTGTCCTCGGGTGTAAATTGCAGGGTATCAAAAGCTTCCTGTAAGAAAAACAGAAAGGAACTGTAATAGCAGGCTTTGTCGGGCCTCGAGGCAGGAAGTTGCGGTTCCACTGAAGTTAGGTCTGGGTGGGATCGATTCCTGGCTGAACCCCATTGTTGATAATAGCAAAAGCCACACACTCCTGATCACGTTTAGTCAATCAAACACTTTTATATATTCTTGATGTGGTCTGCGTGAATGATATGGAACTGAAAAGGGTTATCTTAGTGTCCCAAACTTGCCTCGCAAATATTTTGCACTACTGTAGTGTTGTGTTCCGCTGCTTTTTTTACACATAATACTTCTTGCGAGAGTTTGAGCCATTCGTAATTTTACAAACGGACTAAAGGGAATGCGTAAATGTAAATACTGTACGTACATCCGTGAGTTGCATTTCCTCTTTGTCATCAACACCGACGATGGTAACCTCGGCTTGATTGATAAATCGATACTCAGTAGGGCCCATATTGAGGCCGAGTTTATCTGAAACAAAGCACGTGGTAATACGAGGAAAATGTGGATGCCGGCGTTGAAGGGATAAAGTCAATATTTCACTGTCCAAAATTGCCCCAGTTCCCAGCATATTCATATTCATGCTTCTCTTTTCGAGCCAAAATGTTCACACATATAGAATTTCTATGGCTAAACTTGAAGAACCATCAAAGAGAAAAGGATGAAGTGAAGAACGAATAATATAATCGTTTTTTTACCTGTAAGTCCCTCGATTTGTTTTGACAAGATCTGGTAGAACATATGATAGCATCTTTCCCCGGGTGCCTGACGAATAACACGGGATTTCTCCAACAAATCTAGACAGAACGAGAAGTGGAACATAAAAAACAGCTCCCAAGACAGAGATGGCATAAGAAAATAAACATACAGCAGTGGTAGGCACTAGAGAATGCATAAAGTAGGCCTACTCCTCCATAAATCAATAACTTGAAAGAATTATGTTTCAAAAAACAGGACAAAGCTACAGTCTGGCCAGTAAACAGTTCGCCATGTAGCATTCAAGGCGCATTGCGTAAAATAATAGAGTCACAAATGCGGATCTCTGTCCGTGCTTCGTGTACTCCGCTATTTAGCAGAAGTACATGCAAACAACACAGGACGACTTGAGTCCCATAGCGAACTCTCTCTGGTCAGACTATGGACGATATGCGGTAACGCGATTGGGTTGGTCGATAGCGACCCCGCGGTATTCAGTGAAAGTTTGGATCGGTGCCTGCGGGGTCGTCGACCTTGTTCAATCATCTGGGAGCGTCAAAGGAGCCAGTGAAACAAAACTGACAACAAAATGACGTCGAGAACCTCACAGGCACCGATCCAAACTTTCACTAAATACCGCGGGGTCGCCATCGACCAACCCAATCGCGTTACCGCATATCGTAAATAGAAGTTTTGAACGAAATAAATAATACGGCATATAAAACGGCTTACTTACAATGCTCGATATCGCATCCTGCGACTCTTCCATCTTTGCTGAAATGGATACGGATGAATTTTCCGAAACGAGACGAGTTGTTGTTGCGCACGGTTTTGGCGTTTCCGAAAGCCTCCAACACGGGATTGGTGTTCACGATTTTCTCCTCCAAAGTTGCCTGAAACAAAACAGAAAACAGTTATTTTTTATGAGCCTATCTTATCTACAAAACTTTGATCTAAATCAAATCGATGCCGAGGATATCCATATCTGATCTGATTTCTTCCGTTTCCGTTCTTTTCGTTTCTTTCGTCGTTTTTCTTCTTCGTTTCCTTCCTTCCTTCCGTTCCGTTTCGTCTTTTGTCCTTACTGAAAATTCAAATTCGCGCCAATAAAGTCTCGTTCAAAATCTGGACGCTACCTCTTTCTTTCCGGTTGGTTCAGGCTTTTTCTTGGCGACCGATTCCGCTTGACTGGCGCCAACAGAGGCGAAATAGGAGATCACCTTCTTGGTATTTTCGGTTTTGCCTGCCCCCGATTCACCAGTGATCAGCATACTCTGGTTTTCGCGATCTGAAAGTAAGACATATACGTATTTTTTTCAATCATGCTCTAAGCTTTATAGCTGCTTGCGGTAATCCTGTGAGAATGATGTTTCACATAACGTCAAAATAATGATATCGCTTCTATTTGAAGCCATGCGCTGATATCGATGAATTGGCCTGATGCCGGGTTCAACAGATGCCCATAAATTCCTGACTGCACGTCCATTCATCAACCCGTAACGTGTGGTCCATCCATCAACCCAACCATACGTCAACCATATATGGGTTGACGGACACGGGTTGACCGACGGACGTATGGATGTACACGGATTTATGCACGTCTGGTGAATGAGGCCTCACCTTGCAACATGTATCGATAAGCCTGGTCAGACACCGCAAACAGATGAGGTGGCATCTCATTTCGTCGTTTCCCCATAAACATTCGAGCCACCGAATCCGTGTAAATCGGCAGCCGTTTGTACGGATTGATAACGACGCAAAATAGTCCAGAATACGTCTAAAAATGGTCAGACCACTTTTTCTAAATTTTAGAGAAGCGATAGCGTTGATCTTTTAGCTTGCTGCTTACTTACGTCAAGGATGTGGAGTAACAGGATGGGTAGCTCTGAAGAAAATGCCGCAAACGAAGCTGCTGTCAAATTATGCTGCATTTAGCACGACGACAGCGAAACAGGGCGAAGCCATGGGTTCGGGGTCCCATACAAACAAATACTTGAAATCGATCAAAGATTTTCGGGAAAAAAAATTTTTCCGAAAATGACGTCATTTCCCAGAGATCCAGGCGTTTTCAGCCAAAGAGGCCAAAAAAGGGCAAATCCAACATCTTCATGGGCTTATATCTCGACAACGACGTTGAGGCAGAAAGTTGGCGCCATAGTGAAACCTACCCACAAAGATTCCCTCTTTCACCCCATACCACTGGCAGACCTCTAGTTAAGGCCTAACACGATTATTGAACCATATCTTTTCTATATCAAAAAATTCACCAACCTTAATTTTATTTTTCCTTTGATATCAGACCACCATTAGATGCGCCTGATCGAGCTGATTCCGAATATGCCACTGGTGTCTTCAAAATTTGCATTATTTACGGAGTTATGGGCCTCCAAAGTGCGCCTACTTTCCAAAAAACGCGATTTTATCGATTCTGAATCCATAAGGGGTTAAATTTTTAAACAACTTTTTCTGACCTAATTTTATGCGTAAAATCCGAATCTGAACTTGATTTTTTCATTTTACAATATTTAAGGCCTTATTTTTGCCATTTTCTACTTTTTCAGACGTCAAATCGTGAAAATAAGGCCTTAAATGTGAGAAAATGAACAAATCAAGTTCAGATTCGGATTCTATGCATAAAATTAGGTCAGAAAAAGTTGTTTAAAAATTTAACCCCTTATGGATTTAGAATCGATAAAAATCGCGTTTTTTTGAAAAGTAGGGCCACTTTGGAGGCCAATTACTCCGTGAATAATGCAAATTTTGTAGACATCAGTGGCATATTCGGAATCAGCTCGATCAGACGCATCTAATGGTGGTCTGATATCAAAGGAAAACTAAATTTAAGGTTGGTGAATTTTTTGATATAGAAAAGATATGGTTCAATAATCGTGTTAGGCCTTAACTAGAGGTCTGCCAGTGGTATGGGGTGAAAGAGGGAATCTTTGTGGGTAGGTTTCACTATGGCGCCAACTTTCTGCCTCAACGTCGTTGTCGAGATATAAGCCCATGAAGATGCTGGATTTGCCCTTTTTTGGCCTCTTTGGCTGAAAACGGCCTGGATCTCTGGGAAATGACGTCATTTTCGGAAAAATTTTTTTGGCCCGAAAATCTTTGATCGATTTCAAGTATTTGTTTGTATGGGACCCCGAACCCATGGCTTCGCCCTGTTTCGCTGTCGTCGTGCTAAATGCAGCATAATTTGACAGCAACTTCGTTTGCGGCATATTCTTTAGAGCTACCCATCCTGTTACTCCACATCCTTGCTTACGTAGATCAGCATCGTGCCGTATCGACTCCGCAGATTGTGCAGAACGCTTGCATCGTTGAGAAAGCTCAAATTTGACATATCTTCCGTCATTTCAAACTTTGGAGGATTCATTTCTTGGACCATGTCCTTCTTTATCGAAACCTGCAGTAAAGAGTGCTCTATCCTTTTTCTGGGTTACAAAGGTGTAGTCAACGGCGCTCAATATCAAAACCTTTACCATTGCAAACCATCCCGTACCTCACTTCCCTTCACTGTCATCACAGTGACCATGTCTCCTTTGGTGGCTTTGATTTCACCAGCCAAATATCCTTCCTCTGGGTCGGGTACCCAAACATTTTTCTTCGAGTCGTATGGTTTGTTTTGGACCTGTAAATAAAGGTACAGTAATAAATAATGTTTTCCCATTGCGCAATATTTATTGAATTAGAATTTTACCGCAAGCATCTCATCCAGCGTCTTCCTCAAGTATTGCCATCCTGGATCTTTCATGTAGTCCATGATTTTTAGAACGGTCGAATCACACCTACAAATAGACTACCGTAACCCAAAATGAATCCCTCTTCTTTTCCAGCACAAACTTTACTTTTCGCTGCGACTTGAAGCAGCGATGCTAAAGGCACGCGACTGAAGCAAGCAAGCTGAAGCTACATTGCAGCAAGAACTTGTAAAGCTAGCTGTCCTGGCATTAGTGTACCTACCTTTAACCTTTAACGACGAAAACCCGGGGGCGTTGTTCCAGGAATTGATGATCTAACGTCGCCGGGCCTAATCCTTTTTGCAAAATTGTACAGAGAACAGACTGCAGCTCTACAGATCTAAGTATATGAAGGAGGGGGTATTAGGCTTGCTTGCTTGGGCTTTTTCTGCAGGTGCGCTAAAGCTCGACATGTCTAGCTGGGTCCTTCTGCAATGAATGGGGCTCAAAGTGGATTTTACAGGTCTTAGGAGCAGCAGTAGACCATTTCGACGGGTTCAATGCAGCAGATGCACGAAAAAGACTTTATTGAGCTTTTGCAGAAGCTTGCAACTGTACCTACTCACTACGCCGCATTTATGATGAAATAAACAAAACATTCCCAGCCAGTCACACACAGCACTATTATTTCATTCAACTACAACATGTTCGTCCGCCAAAATTAGTGAAACAGTGGGGAAATAGTAAATTTATTTTGTCATAAAAAAGCAACGTTTACATTGCCTCTTTAGTACGTGAACAATTCTAAGCTCAAAACACTGCACAATATCATTTATCACCATGCCAAATGCACATGAGAAGTAATTTTCTGGCACACTTCGTTCGTATCACGGCTGTCTCACTTGATTTTGTCATAGCATACGCACCATTTGGCAAGAAAATAATCTCTATCGATAACGCAATGGGCGGCGTCCCCGTATTTATTAATATGGGACACCGACGAATCCAAATGAAACATCAACTTGGCAGGTTTACGGCCTCTCCTCTGCTGGTCTAGTCTCACAGTCGCTTCATACAGCGCCTTTCCAGGCGTGGTTCGAAAGCGTAGCTGATACAGCGCCCGCGTAACTTGTGTGAATCCTTCCTTCAAATCCGGCCTATGGCCATCCGTGTCCAAGGCGCCGCGGTAGCTCAGCAGCTGTGCGTTCGGCGCCAGCCGCCGGGCGAGTTCGATTCCCGCCAGGCGCAACTCGGCGCAACTGCGGCGTTCTCGCTGCGTTTCTCGGTTAATGCGCAGCACAATGCCTTCGGCGATGGCGTGAGCAATGGCGGAGTTTGGGTCCAGCTCCTCCCACCCGAGGCAAACGCACCAATGAGGAGCGATGCCCGCCTGTGTGCAAGAGCGATCGGCGGGTAAAGCGTCGAATAAGCTGAGACCGCGAGACGAAGCAATGTCATCAGAATGAAGAGTTTTTGGCTCGCGCCAGTTCAATAACACCTGAAAGAAGGGATAAAGATCAAAGCATCCACAGCGCAAATCGATGGGTTTTACACATACCGCACCAAGGCGTCATTTCGTCAACAAACCGACAATAGTTGGGCGCGATTTGTTGACAGCAATGACGCCTTTGTGCGGTATTTGTTAAAAAGGATTGGTACATATTTTAAATTTTATTGCAAAAAGCACCGTAACCTTGAGCGTGGCATGAATGTCGAAAGGCGAAGTGACTACATTCGCGTTTTGCCTGAGATTCTTCATGGCCACTGGGTACTTCTGACGAAACCACGGAGGCAACAGCAAAATGAGCAAAGGAAGGCGCTCCTCTAATTGACCTGGAAAAAAAATAATAAGTAAATTTACCTGTGTCGCGTAGGCCTATTTATTTACTTATTTATTTATTTAGCCTATATATTTATTTATTTATTTATTTTTTAGACCTATTTATTTATTTATTTATATAGGCCTACTTATTATTTATTTAGGCCTATTTTTTTATTTAAAATATATTTACTAGGCCTATTTATTGATTTATTTATTCTTATTTACGTAATAGCCTGCTTATTTATTTTTAATTTATCTAGACCTACGGCATTCTTATGTTGGGTATGTATGTATGTAATGTACGTACAGTAGACGAGTACAGTACACCACTACAGTCACAGTGTTAGTGTTACCCTGAAGCGTAGCCCGTAACTCCGCATATCGGTGGCCGTGGTCAGCAAACAAGACGAACATTGTTCGATTCAGTTCTCCGGACGCCTCCAAGAACTGCAAATGTTCCAGAAAATCTTCATCGGCCAACTGAATCGCGTTCACGTCTTCGTGACTCAACTGCTGGCCGAAGAAAGCGAAGAGAAACTTCCGCAATTTCCCCTCAGGGTATGCCCGAAATAGCTGCTCCGCGTGTCGCAGGAACACTTTCTGCACACTTTCAGGCCCCATACAGTATTCGTGAGCATTTGCTGTCCCCTTCAGCTTCTCCCAGAGAATCTGCGCAGCGCTCCTTTCCGTCCGCAGGTAAAAAGGGCGCAAGTAATGATCGGTGGGCTGCCGATCGAAGCCTCTTAATCGGTAGTTAAAGGGAGGATGCGGCAAAGTATTGCCCATTGTGAAGGTGTTTTAGGGATTTTTGAAAGTTCGTTCGGTGAACCTGTGCAGCTTTCGTGCTGAATCGATCCAACCTACCTTCCTGTCTTGTTGCGAATTCGCCTCGTCACAGAGAAACCCCACTTGCAAAGAGCGTTTTGCAATAAATTGCGCTGCGCAAAAACGTTGCGAAACATGCTTTGTAAGTGTGTTTTCTCTGCGAGGAAGCAAAATCGCAACGAGTGTAGTGGGTGGGATCGATTCAGCATGTAAAACTGCATAGGTTTACCGAAAGAAAATTTGAAAAATCGATCCTCGCCTTCATTATAAGAAATCTTTGCCACATCCCCTCTTTAAATGCGCCCATTTTCGCCGTATCTTCGCCGAAGAGCGTGACGTATCCGGCTTGCTCAAATTCGCTCCAAATCCACGGGTACACGTCCACGAATTTTGCGCCCGCCTTCGCGTCACGTTTTCGCGTATTCGGCAGTTCCAATTCCGTCGCACCCGTGAGCATGGGCAACAGCGCCTGAGGCGTACCATCACCCACGATGTTGTACCCGTTGAACTCAACGGCGCCCAACTTGCGAAGCAAAGCGAGCGTTTGGGGCAGATTGCGCAAGGCGTTCATGTGCGACACAGATTCCAGGCCGAGAAAGTAGACGTTCAGATCGAGGTTAGCCCGATCGGAACCGCTTCTTGCCGATTCAGCTGCAGCTTTTTCCGCCCGCTCCTTTGCGTCGGGGTTCGGCAGGATGGCCGAATAGGTATTGGAAAACTGCGTACCGTCTTCCGCCTTGCAATTCGCCTCCACCACTTCCGAGGTCAAAGTTAACCCATCGCCTTCTTCCAGAATTTTCGTCCAAGAAATCCGCCGAAATTCCGCCAATTTGTCGTCCGAATAACCTCTCCGAAATTCCACAAATTCGCACCAAATGCCGCTATGTTTCTGTCGAATTTCTGGCGACGAAAGAATCAGCTTATTCCCGTTAACCCTTAGCCAATTTTCGCCGTGAAAACACGCCGGCGCTTTCACGTCTCGTAGCAAATGAGCGATTTCCGCAGATTTCGCCTCCAACTTCGGAAATCGACAGCCGCCGACGTCAAGCGGTGATTGGTTACGTTTTCGACCCATTGATCCTCTGCGCCCCTTGCCAGAGGCGACGCCAAACTCGTCGATATCCACCACTTCCAAGCCATAGGGGAACAGCTCATTGCTTCGACGATAAATTATCAGCACCGTCAAAATGAAAATCAGCAGGAGCAGTAGGACGAATCGATTTTGTCTGCCAACGGCTAATTTTGCCCACACATAGTACCGACGACTGTTGGCTGTGAATCGAAACATCAGCTTTACCAGTTTGCCGCCTGCGAAAAGAAGAAAAATGTAAGACAATCTGGCACAAATTCCGACTGGTATCGTTCCTTCTGCTATGCGCCTTTCGTATGGAATGCGGTCGAGTCACAGTAATACACGTACGCTAGAAGAACGCATGAAACAGTCTCAAGAATGAGCATGCTATTATGCATAGCAAACATATAGTACGTAGGTAGGTACACATTTTGCATGACAAAACATGCATCAGCTGAGCTGACACATGATAGAGAGTAAACAAAATGTGCGCTCAATAGGAAAAGCAATACTAAGCCCGAGCATTGTAGGTATACACTATTGGCATATCAATGGCAAGCTATCAAACAAATGAAAAGCAGACAAACTTTGCTGACATTTTTTTGTCGACAATATTCAAATTTGCTGACATTTTCTTCTTGGTTTTCCTTCTTCTCGCCTGGAACACCAGGGTTCATTCCCTGGCATATTTGGCTGCAAAATTTTCTTTCTGGACTGTGCATGTAGGTAGCCTTTCCTAATCCATGCACAAACAAAAATCTCGTAAAGTCTGGATTGCCCATAACATGCACCGCCATTACCTCCAAAAGCAAGCCTCTATCCTACTGTAATGACTCGTGTATAACCCCCTTCGTGTATAACCCCCTCGTATATAACCCCCCAAATCGGCGACTAACGTCAATTGCACTCGTGGGGTTATAGACGAAGCATGCAAAAATCGGCAGAATTTGAAAGGGTTTTGTTTTTTGTTTTGCACGGAGAGGTGCCTTTTAGCGTTTTCTAGTAAAAACAAAGCAGTATTTATTTACCTTGTCAGGCAATATTGATGCATCTACGTCATGGAAATGTACCCTGTGATTTATGACGGACTAAAAAATGTGATTTTCCCTGCATTTTGCCACCCAACAAGCTCCAGATGTCGCTTGAAAGAGTATAAACAAGCCTAAATTATCGAGGCGGAAAAAAGAAGAAGCTACGTATAGCCCCACTTTTGATAAATGTACTCGTGTATAACCTTCGTGTATAACCCCCTCTCGTATATAGCCCCCCAATGGGCCACTAATTTTTTTACATCCCCATGGGGTTATACACGAATCATTACAGTAGTGCTTCGGGAGTCAAATAGGCGGCATAGAACAAAAACCATGGAAACAATGCAAGCCTTAACAGGCTTCTTTGTTCTTGGTTCACGTGATAGCTATGGTCACATTCACATCACCCGTGTACTTGTTCGTACGTACGTACATAGCACGCCCCCAGTTATTTACACGTGCGTCAACAACGTTCGCACCTACAGTAAAATTTCTAAATCATTAGCACACCCCCACCGCAATTTTGCTGTACGTAACTCAATGATAGTCAAAGGAGCTGAAACTTGCCACACCCCCCTCATGGAGCCCTTGCTGCACTGTGCACTGTTTACAAATTCACCCAGGCGTTTGACACAAAGCCATACTCTCTTTATCGCTACATGTACATTCAATTCACATGTAAGTACATATGGGCGGCAAATGATGCCCATTTCATTCCCACTGAAACGACCTTTTCGTACCGTAATCAAACGCAATCAGGCCACAGACCGTGCCGTATTTCACCAGTATTGTCGGTCCCCAATGGTTTACATACTTTCGCCCAGAAATGGCTAAAGCAAATACCGTGCAAAAGTGCCATAATTCAATCAGTCTGCCTGAGTGTCTACGTAAGCGCGTGTGTCCAAAACAGATATGAACACGTGATTGTGATCTTTGAATATTCCCGTGTAAGTACCTTTGCTCAGTGCTCTCTAAGAATAGTTAGCGATAATTGCGGAAAATAGCGGTGTCAGAGAACTAAATATTTCAAGACTTCTCAAATGGGATTAGATCGATAGAGGGAAATTTTAAATTTATACGCATAATACGAAACTGCCTCCACATACTTTTTCTTTGAGGAGAAAATCGCTGAACAAAATGTTTAGAGAGCTCGTACAATGGCTGTACAGTTCCAGATAAAGCTGGGCACCCAAGGGACTACGTTATGGCATTGTGGGCAACAATAGCGAAGGCGGCGCTTAGGTCTTTTCAAGCATAATTCATGGGTCTAATCATGCGACAACAGGCAGGCCAGAAACCCGACACTCAAGTGTTAGCTTTGGTGGCATGCGCTGCCCCGCTTTGACAACCAACGTACTGTATTTCACTCGCAGAGAAAGAAAAGTTGACAAAACTTCACAAGAAAAGATCGGCTTCCAATTATTTCTCAAGCCGCACCCCACTCAGAAACAGAAGAAGCAGCGATTCTTGTCTCCCAAGAAAAAAGCCACAGAACCCATATAACAACCATGAAAAACGTTCTTAGTATGCCAGCTTTTTGTCTGATAGCACCTATGCTAATGCTGATGCTGGCTTCGTCAACATATGGACAAGACGATTTTATGGAGCAGGCAGATGGACGGGTAAGACATGTGTAAATATTCATGGATGACCAACACATCAAACCAAAAAAATTTCGCAATAAGGTCATCCATTGCTGAAAATTTGACAGTAAAATAAAAATACTGTACAGGAAATTAATTTCAATTTTTGTGAGAACTGCCTAGCCAACACGACTACGGGCATGACAAGCCCAAGAATACTAGCAAGACAAAAATAAGGTTGTTGTAACAAGATTTGGCGATCATGATTGCTAGGTAGCAAGAATAATGTCACGCCTATACGCCTAATGGCACGATACAGTATTTCTCCTGGCCTACAGTATATGAACAATTTTAGAAAACACTAAAAAACAAAGATATTTGGGAACAAAAAACTATTTTAGATTGGAGCGGGAAGTCCATCCTCATATCGACGAATCCTAAGCAATCTGTTTCAACTGCAGAATCAAGCGCCAGCAATGACGAGCTGGCCCAGCGGCTATCTGCGTCTCAACAAGCGGCTATTCCTGAACAAGAAAGCAGCTAACTTCGACAAAAAAGGGGCGTCAATAAAGGACTTGGTGAAACCTATGCGATGGTAATATGAACAAAACATAGAAAGAGAAGACAACTTCAAACAAGACACAATGCAATCCTTGGAAATAATTGGTGCAAGGACGATAAGTACGGTAGAGTGGTAGGTTCTTGAAAAATTATTGAATAAAGTGAACATGAAACTTCTGTAAAGAGCATGCCTTTGATTACCGAATAGTAGTGTAGCAGTTTTGTTTGCCCACGAATGAAGGAAATTCGAGCTAGAAAGTACTAAATGTACGGTATAAAAGGACAGGAATAGGCACTAGCTGACAGAAAGAACTGGAATCAGTGTCGGTCGGTGTCACAATACAATGCCACACACAAGCATAACTAATGCATGCAACAGCATACATACACATGTACGTAGCACAACAAAACGTAGGAACCGGCATACCATAGTAGCGGCAAAATGACACGATAATGCAGTAGCACTGAGCTACTACTGATGAATAGTAGCATTCCCATCACCATACCACCCACAGAAAATAGCAAACTGCACGTCAAAAACATTTCATTCATGGATCAAGCAACCCAACAAACGCTGCTCAGCTTGCAAGTCCAAAATTCACAAAACAAGGCACAGGATCAAATCAGCATATGCCATGAGACAATAATTGATCAAAGGCAAACTTTATCAATTTACGTATCACTTTGCCTACTCATGTCACAAACCAAAAGCTACAGTTGCATCAACCATTCGAACCAGTTTTCGGTTCGTATTGGTACTGCTTGAACAGTTCCGCCAATTTCAACTGCCTATCAGCACCATTTTTCATAATACCAGCTGGTGAACCACTACCAACTCCCTTTTGTCTTCTCAGTCCTGCAATACGACACCCGGCACCACCATCCGTATTAGCAGCAGCTGGCTTTTTATCTCCAGAGCGATGAGGAATCAACTGCAGCAATGAGCCACTCCTTTTCACTGGAACAGTTGGAGATGATGGTGATGTGCTCTCTTCATCCTCCAGAAAACTTTGCCACTTCACATCTTTATCGCCATCAAGGTTATCTTCATCGCCATCAACTTCATGTCCAAAATCATCCTCGTTACGCTCTTGACTGGTTTGCACTTGCCTCTCCTCTCTCTCCTTCTCCCTTTCCAGTAGTCCATGATCATTCAAGTTCCCATCGCTCTCCATCCTCGCATCTGCACTACTCTCCAGTAACCATTCCAAGTTTCCATCATCGTCTCCGCCTCCTGAAGCTCGTGAAGTTCTTTGCTCAGTCAGACTCACTCTGGGCTTCTTAAACGGATTCCTACTCGCTTCCGTACATCCAGGGGACGCCTGCGGACTAAAGTAGGCGCTTCTCCTCTCCTGTTTCTCCACCTCCTTGCTTCCACCACCAGTACCAACTTTCCCAGGAGCGCAACAGCCATAAATCGAGGCCAATTCCCACTCCAAGTTTGCACTTTCTTCCCTCGACGATGTCATCAGTCGCTTTGGACTCGCTCTTTTTCTCCACCCTCCCACTACTCCAGACTTTGCCGTCCTTGACGCTCCCGTGGTAGAGGGAGAAATATGCCGCTTTTTCGTAACTGCAGCAACAGCGAACAGATCGCGCTTTGCAGCAGAAGCAGTAGACGGTTGTCGATCATCGGAGCATTGGGTAGAAAGAGAGGGTAGCCTTTGCGTACGTATGGCCTGAGTGAGCAGCTGTTTCGATGGACTTGTGGTGGAAGGTCGATGACGATTTTTGGAAGGACTGGGAGAGGCTGAGAGGCGCTGACCGGGTCGAAAATGAGGATGCCAAACGCTCCAGGCTGCCAACTCCTGCAATAAATAAAATCTTATCACGGCGCATTCACATAGGAAACATGCGCGTACGTACGCTGGGGGCGCACGGCTACACATTGTCCATGGATCGGCGCAATGCCACTGAAGAGTACGCTGTGGAACTCACAAATCGTGTTGCGTAAATAGAAAGACAAAAAGCCAAAGGGGATTTCTGTCCATGCTTCACGTACTCCTATTCTGCAGGAGTAACTATGGGGCAAACCCGGCCATGGGAAAATCCGGCCACCTAAGTTTCGGGGCTGTATTATTATCTCACTAATAAAGGAACCGATTCAAACAATTCCTTGAATTCTTCTCTTTCAAATGAGCTATTTATTTGGTTCATCCTTGCTGAAACAGAAAGTTCAGACGTTTAGGTGGCCGGGTTTACCCCACAGTACCCTACATGCAAACTACCCAATACGAATCGAGTTCCATAGTGAACACAGATCACACCGATACCCATCCATCATACCAAGCCCATACTGTACCAGTACCTTGCAAGGATTGAACTCGTCCAGCTGTTTTCCCGTATGCGGATGCACATTGCCCACCGCCAGATGAAAGGCCATCGCCCTGCTACTCGCCGTCGCGCCGGCGTAGGGGTAGTCGGCGCTGGTCGTGGTTCGACTCTCGCCCTGCCCGCCACCTTCACCTCCAGGAATTTCAGGAATTTCGGGGTAGTCGTGTAGAGGGCGTTGGCGTCGCGAGCGGGGGTCGTAGACCAGCTGGTAGAGGAAGGTGTTGTCGGCTTGCTGGAACGCGTCTTTGAATTCGTCGGTCACTTTCAGCTTGACGGAGTTGAGGTACCAGGGAATCTTGGGTAAAATCTGTGAACATAGAAAACGGGGGCGAAAAATTATTGCAGTGCGCTAAAATGGACGAGCCAAAGAATATGCAAGCGATATGCATGTACAGTAATGAACAATCGAGCGGAAAAGAGTTTATTAGTGGGGCGCTACAGACGTGAACTCCGAATTCGCTCCGAATTCGGAGCCCTGACTATGCTTCAACATGCAAAATCACCGAGTTCGCTCCGAACTCGCTCCGTTTTTCGGAACGTGCGTGTGAACAACCGAGTTTGTAATTCGAGAAGTCGTGTGAGCCATTGACGTTCGTTTCGGATCAAAACAAAGTCATTCCAAACTCGGAGTGAACTCGCTCGGAGTAAACTCGGAGCACGTCTGTAGCGGGCCAGTGAGTGAAAAGAAGACTTGTTGACAAGTGACGTCGACGACCCCGCAGGCGTCGATCCAAACTTTCACTAAACACCACGGGTTGATATTTTATCGACCAACCCAATCGCGACAACGCAACTATACTCTGGCCGGCCAGTAAGAGTTCGCTATGGCATTCAAGGCGCGCTGCGTAAAATAGATTCACAAATGCGGCTCTGTCCGTGCTTCGTGTACTCATTCTACTGAAGTAGGCCTATACATGCAAACTACGCAGGACGACTTGAGTCCCATAGTGAACTCTCTCTGCTGGCCAGACCATAACTATTGTAGTCCGTAAGTGCGGTGTGACTGCCCAAATTCCCCCACTCCCCCTACCCCGCCCTCACCTTTCTCAGTTCATTACTGGTCCATAGGTGCGGTGTGGCTGCCCAAATTCCCCCAACTCCCCCTGTCTGCCCCGCCCTCACCTTTCTCAGTTCTCGATTCACGCTGACTTTGGCGAAGAATGCGGTGGCCTTGGCGAGCCCCACGCCCGGCAGGCCCGCCTGCAGGTAGTCGCAGCCCGCCAGGACGCAGCTCCAGCGGAATTTGCAGAACTCGAACTGCCGGCCGAAGGCGCAGCACAGGTGCAGGCGGGAACGCTCATAGAGTAGACCGCCGAAAGAGCAGGAGGAGTTGGAGGTATTAGTGGTGTTGTTTGAGGTGGAGTCAAGGAATTTGAATAAGATCTGTAAGGTAAGGTGAAGAAGAAACAATGGAAAGAAGGGTGTATGTACTGTACAGGGTGTCCAACCTAAATTTACACAAAATTCAATTGAGCATAACTTCCGTCTTAAGCGGCATAGAAAGATGGGACCTAGCTCATCTGAAAGCTCAATTCAAGAGCTATATTTGGGTATGTCTGCCGTTTCTGTATGTCCTTCCATTCGCGAGTGAGAGCGATTCTCGCAGACCACCTCAAAAAACGTTTTCCCAAAACTGAATTTAAAACAATTTTCAGCTAATGGAGCTACAGTAATTGAGGAGGACTAAAACATGGCAATGTGAATGTGATATAGCAAAAGGATTAACCAGCGATCTCTTTCATTATACCTGACCCACTGGAAATGAAATTCTAGCATTTTCAAGCGCTTAGTTTGACAAAATGCTCGAACAAACCAAAGTGGTGGTATTGCAATGTGAAGGTTCAGCATTGAGGGTGGATATTTGGGTAACAATGTGTATAAATGCATGCAAAAGGGCATACCACACAGTGGGATGAATGAGTTAAAGGGTGTTGGTGGGCGACATTCACTTTATGCCAAATAATCTCTGGCTGAAGCAAAGAATATGCTGATGACAAGGAAATTGCTGTGGGCTTCAGTTTTGGGAAAACATTTTTTGAGGTGGTCTGCGAGAATCGCTCTAACTCGTGAATGGTAGGGCATACAGAAACGGCAGACATACCAAAATATAGCCCTTGAATTGAGCTTTCAGATGAGCTAGGTCCCGTCTTTTTCTGCCTCTTAAGACGGAAGTTATGATCGATTGAATTTTGTGTAAATATAGGTTGGACACCCTGTACATAGGTAGTGTAGGGTAGGAGGAGGAGGAGGAGGTAGAGGCATTGTTGTTGTTATTTGAGGTGGAGTTCAGGAATTTGAATAAGATCTGTAATGTACGAACGGCGAAGATAAAAAAGAAACAGTGGAAAGAGCGGTATGTACTGTACGTACATAGGCAGTGTAGGGTGCTCTTGGGGTAAAACCGGACGGGGGTGATATCGCGAGATCTCTTCTTGCTTTTCATTAGCAACTTGGCCAAAGTGGCTGAGAGAGCAGCACACAACTCAAATGACCACTGATCAGATTTGGATGAGAAAAACTTGGGGTTCCCTTGCCCGGCTTTACCCTATGGTACCCTACAAATTATATGGTAATGAAGGCGCACGTACAGGCCGTGTATCATTATCCATACGATTCTCTTTTCGAAGGTTCCAACTTCATAACGCTGCTATTTTGATTTCCAACACATTGCCACACACAATTATTGCCTTGTTCGTGGGAAGATCTTCCAAAAGAGAATCGTGCATAATTTTCAATTTCATGAGTGTATGACGTGATACAAGCACGCTGTTATTTATTACCCTGTCACAGCCGAAAGGAATGAGATCTGAATCCTCCGTGATGGCCAGTTGAGCAATGCCGGATTGGCACAGGAATGCAATTTGAGCATCCGCCTCATACGGCGCAACTATGCAATCCACGTTGCGCAGAGAACGACAGGCCTGCAGTACAGTGATGCGAACCAGTTGCGCTAACATTACTTTGGATGGTCGCGAGCTTACACCCCTCAATATTACACGTTTATCACTGCATCTTGTTGATAGGTAAGGGGGAAAATGCACTGAAGAAAAAGTGTATGGTCTGGCCAGTAAGAGCTCGCTATAGAAGTCAAGTCGTATATTGCGATATTGCGTAGGTTCCATGTACTCCTGCAGAACGGGAGTACGTGAAACATGGACAATAATCCGCATTTGTCTTTCTATTTTACGTATAACACGACTTGAGTTCCATAGCGAACTCTTAGTGGCTAGACCATAATACAGAGCTGGGTCAGCTCAGGACCATAATTCTTAGCGCAATTAGTCAATAAACCTTGCTTTTTACCGAAATCAGTTGTCGCACCACATCAAAGGTGACTTCCGTGGCTCTCTCGAGACAGAGTCTGGCTTCCGCGTCCTTGCCTGCAGCTATCAGCTCCCTCGCTTCTTTCTTTGCCGTCCGTCGCCTCTCTCTGAAATCAGAACAAAGAAAATTGCACTCTTTGTTGTTTTGAGTCGAATCGAAGGAACACATGAGTCATAGTACAACTCTCCACCATATACAGTAAGGGAATTGGGTTGGTCGATGCTGACCCCGCGGCATTTAGTGAAAGTTTGGATCGGTGTCTGCGCGGTCGTCGACGTCATTTTGTTGTCAATTCCTCCTTTCACTCGCTCCTTTTCAGCTCCCAGATGATTGAACAAGGTCGACGACCGCGCAGACACCGACCCAAACTTCGACTAAATGCCGCGGGGTCAGCATCGACCAACCCAATTCCCTTACTGCATATGGTGGCTACACACTTGAGCTTGCTATTCACTCTACTATTTGCGATACGATTCCTGGGTGGTCGCGAGGTGGCTCGGGGTTATGACCAGCCGAAACATCAATGTCACGAGTTCACCCAAGCTGCGGTTCACATAGCACGGGAAGAAAAGGTCGTCTCGAGACGTACGTCGCGAACACAACGCAAGTAGCGAATATACGGTGGCAGGTAGGACCGATCTTACTGTACATCACAGAGCATACTTCGCGTAAATTACCTTCTCTCTTCGTTCAGCGCCCGTTTCGCAGGAAGTGAAGCACCATCGAACACCAGAATCACGTGCAGACTGTAGTGCAGAAGGATGCGAAGACGACGCATGCAGAAGGAGATGGGTCTAAAAAAGAGGACAGCGAACAACAATATCAAAATATGACGATATAGGGTAATGTGGGATAAAACCGGACTTTGTGTTTGGGACACCAAGTTTCCCGCTATCTAAGCGAAAACTCGTGAGCAAAGCTGCTGAGATTATAGTCTGGCCAGAGAGAGTTCGCTATTGGACTCAAGCCGTCCTGTGTAATTTGCATGGACTTCTGCTAAATGGGAGTACAGTACACAAAGCACGGACAGAAATCCGCATGAGAGAATCTATTCTTACGCAACGCGCCTTGAATGCCATAGCGAACTTTTAGTGGCCAGAATATAGTCAAGAGTGAAGAGGTTGTCAACTCAGTGAAAGAACTCTTCTCATGGAGAACATGGACAAGTCCATGAAATGCCATGTTACGCGAAAAAGCCTTCCACGACCGCAGTAATCTCCACGAAACGACTAATGAATCATTCACATAGAGACGTGCGCCGAGCGCGTTCATTGCTCGGCGTCGGCAGAATGAGAATGCAAAGCATAGACAACCATTGCCGCGCTCGGCGTACGCCGGGGTATTTGCTTTCGATATGAACGCACCATATAATGCCGCGTTCAAATTAGCAACGTATGTCCAACGTATGCCTGATTCGAACAATTGCGTCGCAAAAAGCCATGGTCAGCCGCACTTTTTTTCGAATGTACGTCGAAAGTGGGTGTTTGAAATTACTGGGCGTTGGGCATTGAACGGTATACCTATTTTGCGCAGGCGCATGGGTGGGCTTAGGCTTAGGTATTGAATGCAGGGGGGTAGGCCTCAGCCTAAACCGGCCCATGCGCCTGCGCAAAGTAGATATTACCGTTCGTTCACCGTCCAGCGCCCAGTAACTTCGAACACCTGTGTCGAATGTACGTCCCTAATCTGAACGCAGCAAAAGCCACAATTGATGCCGCGTTCACCAGAGACGCCCGTAAATTCCTAACGTCCGTAAAAACGTATTTAGGAGTACACGGTTGTTTGCGTGGTGTACCATGTACTCCTAGACAAGCTTTACGGACAGACGGACGGATTTACGGACGTCTGGTGAACGCGGCATGAAAGCAGGACTCACAATTCGGCGGCAGTCTCCTCGTCCCCGCACTTGGCCATCTGGAGACAGCAGCCGAAGATGGCCCGATGCAGCCAGCAGGACACATCCACGGCCACTGTTTCCCCGCTGAATTCCGACAGGTCCGTCCGACGACAGGCTTTGCGAACGAACGGAAGCAGATTATGAATGCCCATCGTCTTTTCTTTCAGAAGATTACGATAGGGAAAAGGTGGTGGTGGTAGGCCCACCCAGCAGGAAAAAAAGTTCCTCCTGCCGCCTGAAATCAGAAGAAAAACGGCTTGTGCGGAACGTGCACAAATTCCCATTCAAAAATAAATTATACTACTTAAAAATAGTAAGACCGTAAGTCTAACTCGTTCTGTACCGTTTTTTAAGCGTCCTTCTGTTCTTTCTCGTTCCGTTTCCGTCGTCTGTCTTTTCCTTTTCCCTTCCTTTGGTTCCGTTTCCGTTTCGTCTTCGTCCTTTCCTTCCTGTCCCTCGTTTTGAATTTCCCGCGCTTCTTTCCGGACGTCGGGTCCCGGACAGGGGCGTCTAAAGTATCGCGATGGCGTATTTTACATACTCCAGGACGATTATCTAAAACCACGCCATTCGACGATTACTCCCACCATTCTTCACGCCCAACGTGTTGAAACATAGGAAACAGAGCACAAAACGCTACAATTTTGGATGAAACATGAGACACACCGATTCTTTTGCTTGTAGCCGTCGTTTGCAACAGTATTAGACTTCGGTTATCCTGATTCCAGCACCATACTACAAGTGTTTACATATAGGAGTTCACAAATAGGCAGGAAAAACCGACAAATTGGAAAATTTACATATGCAGAAAGAAATTATAGCTTGGCATATAGGAAATCGAAAGAATCTTCTTCATCTCCATCTCAATTTTTTTCAAATCCCCATCTCCATGTCCATCCCCAACCATCTCCACCTACATCATCTCCATCTTCATCAATTTTTTTCTATTGCCATCAAATCTCCATCTCCATTTATTTCCACCATCTCCATTATCATCAAATCTCCATCCATCTCAATCTTCATCAAATCTTCTCCATTTCCATCGCCATCAAATCTCCATCTTCATCATCTCCACCTACTTCCATCTCTATCTCCCCAGCCAATTCCATCACCATCAAACCTCCATCCATCTACTTCCATCTCCATTGGGTGACAGGGACTGATGAAAGCGGGGGTCTGGGGCTGGGCAGGGGAATATGGATACTGGTGAAGGCGGGGGGGGGGGGATGAATGGGCCCTGATGAACGCAGGGGTGGTGGCTTGGCTGACTACTGCATCCAACTTGACCAATGATAAAAGTGGGGGCAGGGATGAAACACTGCAGCAGTCCATCTTGACCATGGAGGTTTGATGGCAATGGAATTGGATAGAGGTGGAGATTGAGTTGGAGGTAGATGGAGATGGAGATTTGATCATGATAGAGACTCATGGAAGGATTCATGGAATTGGCTGGGGAGATAGAGAAGGAAGTAGGTGGAGATGATGAAGATGGAGATTTGATGGCGATGGAAATGGAGAAGATTTGATGAAGATTGAGATGGATGGAGATTTGATGATAATGGAGCGATGGTGGAAATAAATGGAGATGGAGATTTGATGGCAATAGAAAAAATTTGATGAAGATGGAGATGATGTAGGTGGAGATGGTTGGGGATGGACATGGAGATGGGGATTTGAAAAAAATTGAGATGGAGATGAAGAAGATTCTTTCGATTTCCTATATGCCAAGCTATAATTTCTTTCTGCATATGTAAATTTTCCAATTTGTCGGTTTTTCCTGCCTATTTGTGAACTCCTATATGTAAACACTTGTAGTATGGTGCTGGAATCAGGATAACCGAAGTCTAATACTGTTGCAAACGACGGCTACAAGCAAAAGAATCGGTGTGTCTCATGTTTCATCCAAAATTGTAGCGTTTTGTGCTCTGTTTCCTATGTTTCAACACGTTGGGCGTGAAGAATGGTGGGAGTAATCGTCGAATGGCGTGGTTTTAGATAATCGTCCTGGAGTATGTAAAATACGCCATCGCGATACTTTAGACGCCCCTGTCCCGGACCGGACTTCGAAATGCGGTAAGTCCAGGCAGACGACCACACGCAAATTAGCTGCTTTTTCACGGACTTCTAGAGAGCTTAGGCGGACAAAGGAGTCCACGAATTTATTTTTTTGTGCGTCCGCAGAGAGTGAGATCCCGAACGGAACGGCTATGTTTCAACACGCGGGAGTTCAAACTCAGGATCTTCTGAGTGAGATATCTCGGCGCCTGCTCCACAGAAAAAGATGCGGTTTTTTGTAGAAGAAAGGAAAACGATTTCTGTATCATACTCTTCGCTGATAATTGATTTTTACAAATGTTTTTTATATGTTTCTTAGCTCAGGATCGATCAAGCGCAATGGGAAGGTTTCGTGCTGCAAAATACTGCAACAGCGGATACAAGAAAGTACCTGGTGTGAGCTTGCACCACTTTCCTTGCAACCCCGAAGTCCAGAAGGAATGGGTGAGTAGGCTTCAGCGACCCAACTATGTTGTCACTAAGAACAGCGTTCTCTGTTCTCTCCACTTTTCTAAGGACGACTTTGTTAGGGAGTCGCTGGATAACTGGAGTCGTCGAAAGAGGAAGCGAGAGTCACAAATACTGGTAAAGCCACGTCTGCCTCCTGATGCTGTCCCACATTTTCATGACTATCCACCTTCGAACTCTCGTCCTCCCCCACCAAAGTGCAGAAAGACAGAGAAGGTCCTGAGAGAAAGGCTTAGGTGTCCGGTGGATCGTCTTAGTTGTGATTCTGTGCAGTATATAACTTTTGCAATCGTGTTGTGCTGTGCCAATAACTTTTGCATTTGTGATGTGTGAAATTGATTATGTTCAGCTGTTACTGCTTCATTTGCATTACACAGCAAGTGTACTGCATGGTGAGCAGTCAGTGCACTCCACAGGAAAGGAGAAAATTAGCATTTCTTCATGTATGCCAGTTAGACTTGGTGCAAACTATGGATAAAGTTGAAGCCAATATTTTTTTGTTCGATATGCTACACGATAAGGCTCGCCGAATGCCAATGTGGTGCTTTACTCTTCGAAAAATGTGAAAGCTGCCCTATGTTCTGCACGTTGTGTACGTGCATGGACTCCCAGTTTATGGACAGTAGTGAAATAGAGTGCGTTGTCCGTGTAACACTCTAGAAGTCCGTGGCTTTTTTTTGTTCAGCGCTGAGTAAACGTGCACATTGCAAGCAAACTCTGGCTCAACCTATCTTATCAATCGCCCTGAACCAGAGGGGCTTTGTTTGTTTGCGTTTTGTCTGGACTAAGAGTAAAGTTCAGCTTGAGTGCTCCTGCACTGTACACTACATACTTTTCTTCCCGAGGTTGCAATTGCAAAAGAATCTATTGAATCAAAATTTAAAATGACTGTTGAAACGTCAACCGATGCAGTTCTGGGCACTTCTGTCCGTTTTTCCGAGCTGCAAAAGCAAGTGCAGCCCATCATTTCCACCTCTGGATGGTGGGATAGATGGGGCTGTGATTGCGCCATAATACTGACAGCTCCACTGATCATGCTGCCAGTTGGCCTCTGGTTGCTTTCCATCTCTGCAAATTCATGGCTCTACTATTGCAGTGGACTGCTCTGCATGGGCTATTGTCATCACATGGCCATTGTGAAAGCTGGACATCTGTTCAGTCATAATGCACTGGGGCTTCCTAGTGTTTGGAATTCCTTCTTCCAGTGGTTTACAGTGGAGCTGATTGGTGCATTTCCTTACAGAGTGGCCAAGGATGCCCATATAAAAGTGCATCATCCACATACGAACATCTATGGGCTGGGTAAGAAGAGAGAAACAGCATTGGTGTAGAACCACTGACAGTTCACTTAGTAGTTTAGTACAGTCAAGATTGCCACTGGAATTGATGTAGCGATGTGGCTTTTTTTAGGTGATTCGAGCACATGGCGTGCGCCCTTCCTACCCCGTTACTCCTATCTGTTTCTCATGCCTCTGTTTCTGCCCATCTTGACACCACTGGTTGGAATTGGCGCTGTGCTACAAGAAGCTGCAGTCAAAAACAAGCTTAAATCCTTCTTCCACCTTTGCACCTATCTTCCAGCTGCTTTCCTGGGCCTTTACATCCAATTTCTTTTGTATCAAAACGTCGCGGGCTTGCATCATCCCTGGATTGCTGCGTGGCTTAGTCGCTCCATGCTGATGTGGCCCTACATTCACGTGAACATTTTCCAGCACATTGGACTGAATATGTACAGCGATTCGAATCGACCTGACAGGTTGACACAGATGAGCACAGGGGTGCTGAATTTGGGTAGAAATTTTGTGCTGGATTGGGCCTTTGGACATTCGATTATCAGCTGTCATGTGGAACACCATTTGTTCCCGCAGCTGACAGATGCGATGTGCTTGAAGGTCAAACCAATCGTGAAACGGTAAGCTGCACTATCCTGCATGCTGTTTTTGTCATGTTTCGTGAAAAAGGTCTGTATAAAAAAATAGAAATACTGGGTTTTTTTAGGTTTTTCCAACAAAATGGGCTGGAGTACAAGGAGAGAAGTTATTCTGATCGAATGAAGCTTTTCATCGAAAAATACGATCAGCTTATGGTGCATGCACCTCCAATCACTGAATTTGTTGCTGTCCAATAAATTGCTCAATAAAAACAATCTTTATTGTACGTAAAGGGGTACAGCTTCTACGGTTTGGTGAGTTTCATGAGTTTGGTGGAATGGAATGCATCACAAGCAGCTATGGATTTGGTCCACATTCCCCTCCTAGGTGGCCAATTCAAGCTGTTGTGAATTTGGACCTTGGCTTGTCAAATGACCTGGTGCCCTTGGCATCCAGCGAAACCCTTTACACGGCTATTTCCATGAGACTTTTCCTACGCCGATTGATATCTGCTATTTACGATTATTGATCCTACAGTTTTATTGATTATGTAGCAAACAGTTTTACTTGGGTACTTACATGTTGACTCTTCTGAGTATTGAGTTTCCATCTATGTGCATTGCTGTTTTATCTTGAATGTTCATATGTTATGCACGTGGAAAAGAAACTTTGCTTGCTTGCTACGGTACCTAACCTAATACTTATTGCATCACTGAATGCTCTTTTGCATGATTTGAGACTACTTGCACAGCTTCCACGAAACTATCCACAACCTTCCATGGTTGTTCTGCAATCTTTCTCTCGTCTCCTTCTCTGTACTTGCCAGTTTTCACCAGAATTCCCCGCATGCCCGCAGCTTGAGCGCCCTCCACATCCACTTTTGCATCATCGCCAATCATGACCGCGTTTTGCACTCCAATGGGCTGGCCGGTAGGCGTAGCGGGTTCTAGTGAGCGCAGTGCCTCGAGGAAAAAGGCCTTTTCAGGCTTGCCTACCACCTCGGCCTTTGTATCCGCCGCGTACTCCAAGGCCGCAACGAACGGCCCGGGGCCTAAAACAAGGCCCTCCTCCTTGCGAAAATAGCGTGATTTGTGGATGGCCACTAATCGACCGCCTTCCAGCAATAGACGAAATGCGGCATTTAGGCGATCATAGTGAAATTGGGACGGGGCTAGGCCAACGACAACCGAATTAGGATTTGAGGTTGGCACCCCTTGGAAATCTTCCATCGCTTCTTCTTCCAGCAATAGCATGGGCCTCAACCGGTTTCTGTCCACAAATCGACGAGCCGCAGTGAGGGATGTAAAGATTTCTTCTTTCTGAATACCAAAACCCAGTTTGTCCAGGCGTTCATACAAAATTCGGCCAGACTCCTTGGTTGTATTGGTGACAAATTTCAGGCGTAAATTAGGAACTTTACGCAATGCTTGTAAAGCTTCTACAGCTCCTGGGATTACGGTATCCTCGATATGCAATGTGCCGCTAAGATCAATCAATGCCGCCAGTATGGATTTATTTGCCATATTTATCAGGTTTTACTAGGCGATCCAGGTAAATTTGTGGACAAATTCTAATTTGCCGCTTGGAGTTGGAAAAATAATTTTTGTCTTTAAAAATAAAGACGGCAAGTAGCTTAGTGAAGAAGATGTGTGGTAGTAAAATTGTCAATAAAATTTGCGTTATGGCTGTTACTTGAGACTCGACGTAATATCGCACCCCGTGCAGACGTACGTACGCACAGTACGCTCTACGGTATAATAATTAGTGCTCGCTCATTGCTTTTCCGTTTCTGTTATGTTGGCTGTGTAAATTGGGTGCTATATTATCATTGCCCAGTTCCAAGAAAAAAAGCGCAGGCCAAAATCGAATATCTCATGCATGAGAGAGCAAATTCCAAAAAGAGAGGACGGAACGGAACCAAGTTCAACGATTGCTCTCCTGAGTAACTGACTGGGCCCCTGGGCCCGTTTGCACAAAAGTCGCTAGTTTAGCTGGCCGGTTATGGCATAACCGGCCGGTCAGTTAACCGGCTAGTTATTTAGACTTGTTCAAAAAATTTAACCGCCCAGTTACGTAACCGGCCAGTTAACCGGGCAGTTGCGTGTTGTATGCATAGGGACAGAATTTTTCGGAAACATTTCGCAAAAGAGTAGCACAATACAAGCTATTTTAGCCAGTTATCACCGCAAACAATTATTATCGTGATGCAAGGTAATTTGGAACAGATTTCCGCAACTTTTGTTTTTTGCCTTGTAATGCCATTATCTAGCCTCTCCTGTGAGAAAATAAGCTGAGGTTGCTCAGAAAAGTCATAATCTCTCCTATAACGTTTATACCAACCCCGACATACTGCATTGAATGCGTATTTGTTGGTAACCCACTGCCTAATGTACCTTCCGAGGTAGGTTAGAGTCGGCCGGCTAAACGGCTGGTTATTTTCTTCGTGCACACCAATTTTGACCGGCCTGCTAACCGGGCGGTTAACTGGGCGGTTAAAATAACCGGCCGGCTAGTATTTGACCGGCTTTCTTTGAGCAAATGAAAATTTCCCTTTTCGCAAGAACCGGCCAGTTAACCGGCCAGCTAAAGTTTTGTGCAAACGGGCCCTGATTTTGTTCCACGAGGCAGCGCAAATAGCGTAATTTGCCCCATAAATTGCCCCTAGTGATCGTGACGCCAGCACTACATAATATCACGATAAGGATCCCATTATCAGTAGAGTTTAGAGATCCCTTTTCCGATATAGTCAAACTCCCGTACGCGAGGCCAGTGAGTAGAGAAGCAGAAGAAAAGGACTTCTTCCTTTTCTTCCCACAGGCGGATATTGCTTTCTATTTTTGGTTGCGCCTTCTTTTCAAAAGTTACGGTAGCAGAGCTACATAAATGCCACTTTGCGGGTACTTTTATGTGCGTCCTTCCCACGGTAAGGGCATGGTCAATGAAATGACCTGCTTGTGTTTCTTTATTCCACAAAGTTTATCCATGCTTTTGAATTGGAAGCTTATCAGACAATGTATCAACTTGCCGCTTTTATCAGACAGTCAGCTATCTACACTAGCTATCACAATCACCAGGAGCTATCTGCAATCACGTATATGTGACCGTGACGCTTCGCATAGAATTTTCTTTCAGCACTCTTTTGAATTTTCGCACGTACTCAATTCAACTTCTTCTCGCTTGCTTGCGTCACATGGGAACACTTTCCCACTGACTACTGGTGTTGTCTTATTCGTATGAAGTCGTATGATGTGAGATTTTTTTAGCTGGCTGGTGGAAATCAATCTGTGACCCCCTCTTTGCTTTTTTGCTGCTTTTCTTGTTCGCCTCAAATCTTTGACGAATGAGTTTCGTTTCGTGCATAGCAAAAAGTCGGTGCCTGCCAAGCGCTCCTTTCTGACAGGGGCCGTGCGCGTGTCTCGATTTATGCCCGCAACTTGGCGATGGATGTTTGGTAAAACGAAACCGGAAAGATGATCCCTAAAGATATGATGAAGGTCGGGCAAGCCTACATAGGACCGAAGCTAGGAATTTGTTTCTGCTCCTGTTTTCTGCCGCTGCTGACTTGCTGTTCCTACGGGCAAGCACGCGAGTAAACTACGCGGATCAAATGATTCAAAAGAGGCATCAGTTGCCTGCCAGAGATTGCGCCATTGGTGCACGCCGCTGCAAAAAAGTTTTCCGCAATCTCCTGCCCCTGTTCCGGGCACCCAAAAAAGCGGTTCCGGTGACAATTATTTGCATCAACACGGCTTCTCTTTTTTACCGGCGGGCAAATTCTAAATGTATACCTGTCGTTAGCTTCAGCTGAGTGAGTGTTCGTTCGTACATTGCTGCCGAATTGCGCAATTTTGAAGCCGCGCGGCGAAAATAGCTCAAAATGATGTACACGCTAGCGTCAGTGGATTAGCGAAAATATACCTGGCACTCTAGTCGAAAATTTTGTACAAATGGGATCCAGAATTGATTGCTTGTTTTTATGGACGCAGCTTCTGGGATTTTTTCACACCTATGTACAGTACACCTCAAGCCAAGGGCGTACCTACGGTGAACGAGAGACGTGATAAACCTTTTGCTCCATTGGGTCATAAATGGCAATTTACGCGCTTGTTTACGCATCATGTTAGCGGCTGAACTCGTGCTAGTGGCGCAGAATATTTAGCTAGATTTTCTTGTTTAATAATGGACCCTTTAGAAATTTAAAAATGTATGTTCTGCGTTTACTCGAACAGCTTCGTCAAAGCGTCTGACATCGCCTGTAAAAAAGTGAACAAGATTGAATCACTAAAACTAGATTTGACCCTCTACGATGTATTCGCAATCTCAGCATTATCACCAGCATCAACAGCACAATCAGTCGCCCCTTAACATCTATCCTCCCTCGCATCCATCAATGCCGTCGCTCCAACATCCGCAGCGAGGGGTTAAACCAAACTTTGGCAGCGTTCAACGACAAACCACCTTGACGAAAGTTGCCACTGCCGTATCATCCATCCGATGGTCGAACAAGCAGAACATTCTTCTGATTCTCATTCTATGCGCCATAATTCTCGGCATAGGACTGGGATGCGGGCTTAACCCATCGATAAACGGTGGTAGACTGGAGTTGACAAAAAAGCAGCTGTTTTACCTGTCTTTCCCGGGCATGATCTTCATTCGAATGATGAAATTGATGGTGATCCCTTTGGCCATTTGTTCCAACATTTCCAGCTTGAGCTCTATGGGACGAAAGGCGTCTGGATTTATGGGCTGGTCAACCCTCGTGTGCTTCGGGAGCTTCATGTTGATTGGATCTGCGATTGGACTGGTCTTGAGCTTAGTGATAAAGCCAGGTAAAGTTTCTTGGACTGTAAAGTGTGGTGGTAAGTGGACTGGAACAACAGAAGAAACATCTGTCACACTCTACGTAGTATACATATTGTAGGGTAGGTTAGGTGGTAGTACAGTACAGTACGTACGAATGCAATGCACCATACCCTGCCTATGTGTGTACTTACACAGAAAAAAGCTAGAATATGAAGCACCTTTCTGTAATTTTTCAGGTTTCTACGGTAACGTCGACTATCATCTAGCTGGCAACGATTCCATGATGGCCGATCTCAAGCTGAGCAAATCCAAACTCATGCTGGACGAGAGCGTCTTGAATCTCGTTCTTAATCTGGTCCCGGATAACATTATTCAAGCGGGATTCAAGAAAACGGATCTCGTCATTGAAGAAGACAAGATCACGTTGACCTTGGTGGGAGGGGCGAATCTGTTCGGTTTGTTGATCTTCTCGATATTCTTCGGAATAGGTCTGCAAGCCATCGGCGAGCCTGGTCAAATTGTGGCGGGCTTTTTCCACGGTTCCAGACAAGCTCTGGTCTGGGTTATCTCGATCCTGATCTGGTATTTTCCGGTAGGAATCGCGAGTCTGATCTCGTCGCGAATCGCGGAAACAATAAACCTGGCCGGAGCGCTGATGCAAGTCAGCATGTACGTTGTGACGATGATTCTGTGCATTCTGCTCCACAATATTCTGATGCTAATTATCCTGTGGCTGCTGACGAGAAAGTCGCCGTTTCGCCTCGTGTCTGACATGCTGCCAGCTTTCACCTGTGCTGTTGGCACGGCTTCCAGTGCTGCAACCATGCCTATCACTCTGCGTTGTTTGTCAAACTCATCCGTAACCGATCCTCAAGTCGTCCGATTCATTTTGCCTTTCGGTAAGGGTTAAAGACGTCTGCTTGAAATATGCAGTTTAACCCATCCTCTATTTCGATGGTCGAACTGGACAAAATGCTACCCCCGGGCCAGTATCGACAAAGTACCCAAAACTTCATCGGAGGTTCACTGGTCGCGTTTAGAAAAATTAGGAAAAATGCGACCAAAATCGCATCGCATTTTAGGTCGCCCAATAGGTGGTCGCATTTTGGTGCGACCGTAAAATTTAGAGGATGGGTTAACTCATCCCATATAAGCCTCCTCCTATTAAAACCTCCCTATATTTTAGGCACCACTATCAACATGCCTGGCACTGCCATCTTGGAATCCGTGGGACCGATTTTTCTGGCGCAATCCATGCAGATTCGCCTGGCGTTTCAGGATGGGTTACTGGTTCTTTTCTCCGCCGCCCTCTGTGCCATGGTCACCGGTAGTTTGCCGAGCGGTGGCCTCATTACCATGTTTATTACGTTGGACGCGTTGAACATTCCGACGGAAATGATCGGCGTTCTGATGCCCGTTGATTGGTTCCTGGATCGGTTACGAACGCCGACGAATATTTTCGGCAACGCTGTCGCCGCGGGAATCGTGACGAATTTTTTGGCGAAAAGCGCCGCTTCCGCCTCCACGACGCCCGGAGCGACGGCGGGCGAAGGGTTAAGCAGCGCGGCGGCGAGTTCGGAAAGGGTTAACAAAAGGCAGTCCACGTCACAGGTGGAACCGGACGAGGAAACCGGCGTATCGTTGACGCAACGGGAAGATCTCTATTCGGTACCCAGCAGCGCAACGGGTTTCACCTACGGACAAGTTGTGAATGAAGTACCGCTGAGTAAGCAACGGTTAACCTCTCGCGAAAGGCAGCAGATTTTTAATCGGCATCTTGCCAACGCAGCAACCTCGCCAAGCAGCGCCACAGGACCCTGGGTTCCTCAGAGAGACACCAAAGCCAACGGCATTTTTGTTATGAGATTTTAGGGCTTCTGAGATTTTTACGCTTTTTGTTCTTTCGTTGGACCACTTTCCTGTGATAGGACATAGAATGGAATCTATTTTATGCGTACCAACCCGGTTTCGTATGGTATGCATCATACGTACATACTATGTGTGACTTTAGCTACAGTAGCATGCATACCAGTGCATAATCTTGAGCTTTATCCTACTGTATGGTCATGCCGAATAATATCACGAGGTAATAAAATAAATATGTATAAATATATAAATAATAAATATTTTAAGTAGGCCTATATCTTCAATCTCAAATTCGATACTCCCCAGTGGTCATATTTCGGCTGAATTTTGACCAATGTCCAATCAGTCCCTGAATCGCCACGTATACCCCTGGTTCTCGTATCAGCTGTAGTCCCGCCACGGCCATTCCTATATTGAAATCTGCGTCTGAGTCGCGAAATATTTCCGGTCGAAAAGAACCAGTTAGAACCACCACTTTGCCTTCGCAGCAGCTTGTTCGTTCGGATAAGTAAGCCGCTGTTTGAAGAATGCTATCCGTGCCGTGAGTGATAAGAATTTTGGAACAGGTCGATTTGCGACATGCTTCCGCAAGAGAACTCCTGAAAAAAGATGCAACTAACTATACGGTTATATTTGTGTGTTAAAAAAGATTACTTTTAGGCTGAAAGATAAAGCAGTGCTGTTTATAATCTTCGAATGAGACTTTTCGAATAGTGCGTCATCGGTGTACCAATTCGTTGAACTAAAAATATGTATGCACGCAGAATCCTGTTAAACGCCAAAAAATGGGACATAATCGCAGCATTACAATGTTGTTTTACAAACTTTTACGGTCCCACACACCTGTCAGTTTGGTTGATATCCTGCGAATCTTTCTGGCACACAGTGAGAAATTGGTGCAGCTTCTGTTGCTCCGTCGTCAAGTGAGCTCGATGCAGCAGGATTCGTTCACTCGCTGGTTTCTCAATCTCGAATGCATATCCGCCTATCTGCCGCGGATAATCCTTATCAATTGTACCACCAGTTTGGATGATCAATAGTTTCTGTGCAGCTGAGCTCATAATTTTATTCCTTATCTTTTCTTAAAACTACAACATCTAGTATGTAGTCAATGAAAGAATGGCGTGCATGCATACAGCTTTGAACTTTTAGGCCAATACGTACTAAGTACAGTACGTATACACAAATAAGTACCCGTATAAGGCAGCTAGCAGCATGTCGCTACCGATTCTGTGTACAGTTGTACAGTCTTATGTCAGCTTGTAGATAAATTATGGGCGACTGGTGTAATGCAAACAATACCGTAGAGTGGGCTGCAAAAGCTGCAAAGCTGTCACAAACAAAAGCCTGTCTCAACGCATTTTGCAAGAGCAAAGAATGGGGACCATCTTAGCCCAGCAAATAGGAAGAATCTCAAGCTCAACCTGCCATCCGTCCCCACTCCCCACAATGTCGAAATCGTCCACTTTCGCGTGTACCCTCTATTTCATGGAGGTGTCGGACCGATGGTAGCCTATGACATAAAATTGTCGTCCTCTATTATGTACATACTACGTACGTACATAAAATGCATGGGCGGAGGAGAAATGCTTCGTCATATTCCTTTTCCTTGATCGATCGATACCTGAAGGATGCAATTCTGCATTGGTAGGCCAGCGTTAGCATTTCATGTCGTGTCCTGTACATGTATAAGCATGCTCGAGCTATGCAATGCATACGTACAGAGGAAAATAAGCCTAATCAGCGTGCATTTTCTGGCGTAATTACTCCTTAGGCTTGCAAAGCATATTGCTAATGCTGGTTGGTATACCTCCAAAGATCAACGTAGGTACACGCTACACTACACACACACCACTACATCTTCCGCATGCTACAAAGAAAGTTACATACTTACGCTGGTCATACAACTGGAGGTCAATAATAATTGATGAAAACTCAAAGATTCCGTCCTACGGCAGTCAGTGTCAGAACCAAGTACCGACTTCGCCCGTTGATATGTTTGCTGATTGTTCTTCTCATTGCAGTTTATCTTTACTTTCGAATTTTGATATGGAAAACTATTGTTTCGTCAAGAATTCTGGCTGGTACCAGTGGTACCAATATCGGCACAAAGTTGGAAACTCTACGAAGCAGCACGCAGCCATACGTCCAGCTCAAACGGATGAAAGCCTGTATTCTACAAAAACTGGCCGAAAATTTGCAAAAGCAAATCGATAACCATTTCTACCTTGACGACGTGATTTTCGGTTGCCAAACGCTGAATTTATCGGCGGATCGATTGAGGGTGCCCAAATCCGACAAACTTTTCCTTAGCTACTACGGTCGATACGTGGCCAATCGATGCGTTTACGTAGGACTGGGAATCGGCGGTCAAATTAAGGCTGAACGATTCTTCAAAAGCGAGCTAAACTGCGTCTTCTACGGAGCGGATCCTTTCAACGAGACTGCGTCGATTTTTGGAGAGGTCGGCGATTTCAGAACGGTTGCAATCGATGTCGTAAGCGGTAGTAAACGCCTTTACGTTTTGAGACCAGATCAGAGTGGCTACGATTGGATGACCGTACCGACTCAGGCGATGGATGAATTTCTGCTCAAAGGTGGGTTCATACTGCGAGGGAGGTGCGTTTGAGACGAGTGGTGTCCATGCGTTATGTCCCTTGACCCTTACAAGTCAAATTTGACGAAATGCTGTGTTGTGAAATGTGTTTGCTGAGTTCCTCCAGGTTAGTTCAATGGTTAGGGCGCTCGCCTGGAACGCGAGAGGTCCAGGTTTCGATTCCCTGGCTGGCACATCTGGCAATTTTCCTTTTCGATTCCTATATTTCCGCACCCTATGCTGGGTGTACGTTTCGTACGGTAGCGTGGCGATTTACCTGCCTACGTACGTAGCTTGCCCTCATCCTCCCCTCTTCTAAATCTGAACTGAACCCCACTAACGCACTCCTTCGAAGTATGAATCCACCTTTTACTTTTCTACCTGCACACCATCGCAAGATCATCCACTTCGCCTCGTTGGACATCGAAGGATCTGAGTACGCCGTCCTCAGCAAACCGGAGATGTTCGCTTCTGAGTCGTACAGAATCTGTCAGATAACCGTAGAATTGCACGGACCACTGGCCAAACTTGGCCAAACGCCCAGCGGTGTCGGCAATATTCTGCTTCGTTTTCTGAATTCCACAGAATTTCTGCCAGCTCTGACCCATCCCAGAGCTGGGGCGCATCGCTCCTGCTTACTTCTGAATCTGGACCGTGAATGCATGCAGTTATTGTTGTGATGTGTGTTGTTATGGTGTTCATGCATGATGGTCAAATCAAACTTGTGATGTCAACGAGTAAAATAAAATAAATAAACTAAGCAATGGATTTTAATAAAACCAAAATTTCCGCAATAGAAAATGTCACTTCTGACAACACCTTCAACATAGGAAATCGCCTCATTCCAGTAAGCTCTTCTCTTACGCCTGAGGGTCTTAGTGCAAATTTGTAACCGAGTGCGACTGTGCAAACTCAAAGAAGTGAAAGGGAAATTAGAAATGAGGAAGTGTGCAATGAAGATGGTGAGAACTGTGCATTATTGGGCAACAATATAATGGTGGATAGGATAAGAGTACCGTATTTTTGGGTGTATAGCCCCGCAAAAATCGAGAGGTCTGATGGGGGGCTATACACTGGGGGGATATACACTGGGGGGGGGGGGATATACATGGGACAAAATTTTTGTTTGTGAGAGGTGTGTAGAGGCATGTTTTTGAGGTCAAAAGTACGTGTTTTAGGGCATAATCGCGGTTAAAACAGGGTTATTCTAGTACAAGACATGCTCAGCTATGCTTTAGCTTGGTGTAGGAGTAGCTATAGCTAGCTTCTGACCAGCTTGCATAGGTAGGCTAGGTACCTTCCAGTACATGGGGGTTATACACCAGGGGGGATATACACTGGGCAAACTTTATGTTTTGCCAATGGGGGGTTATACACTGGGGGGGATATACAATGGGGGGATATACACCCAAAAATACGGTATTACGGTGGACAAGAGTATAACGGTGGACAACAGTATAACGGTGAACAACAGTATAATGATGGACAACAGTATAACGGTGGACAACAGTATAACGGTGGACAACAGTATAATGGTGGCAACAATATAATGGTGGATAGAGTATAACGGTGGACAACAGTATAACGGTGGACAACAGTATAAGTGGCAATAAAATTAGTGGCACACTGGATGTGTGCGGCTTGCTATATTTGGCATGATTTTGACAAATGTGCTACGGCTCAAGGAAAAGTGTGGTAAAGCGACGGCGCGGCTATGAGTGCAAAGAAATAAATACTGCACATTACTTTCGGTTATCGCTTTCCAAAATTTTGTCCTTTTCTTACCGATTAGAAGTTACTGTGTCCCTGTGTCCCTGTGTCCCTAGACTGGGCACGTACTCCTAGAGCGCGCGCTCCGCTTCGCTCTTGAAGGGGGAAGGCGACGGGCGCGCGCAGCGAAGCGGAGCGCGCGCTCTAGGAGTACGTGGACTGGGTTACACTAATTGCTAAACCTAAACCTAAACCTAAATTGCTAAACCAATAAACTTATAAGCCAATAGAGTTTTTCTTATACCGTGGTATTTTTATTACAAATGAACAACAAAAAATGCAAATCAGACAAGAAATTGTGATGAAAATTGTAAATTTGCATTGGAAAACGCCAAAATGCGAAGAGAAATAAATCTTTATTTATAAATTGTAATCAAAAATGCAAACAATGTAATCTTTGCCCACATTTGTGTCTTGTGTTCCACTCCTGCATAAATAGGCTAGGCTCAGGCTCAGGCTTAGGCTTAGGCCTAAGCCTAGCCTATGTATGCAGCCTAGAGATGCCGCGATATCAGAACTTTCAGAAAATCGATATCGATATCGATATCGATACTACCTTTTGTAAAATGACCGATATCGAGATCGATATCGATATTTTGAACTTTTGGAAATTCGATACGATATCGATATCGATATCTAAAATTTTCAAAGGGTCGATATCGATATCGATATCGATATTTTGGGCAGAATATCGACTCGATATCGATATCGATATCGATATTTTGAAAATGGTTAAAAATAGATCAAAATTTCTTCATGGCGCACCAATAAACCTGTTGTACACTACACGGTGTCTCATAATAAACCGTCCGTCCATTTTCCAGTGCATGTAACTCTGGAACCACACCTTAAATTTTCATGCGGTTTTTTTGTATTTTGTAGCAAAGGCTTCAACTCAGATGTGTACACAATTTGAGCTTCATAGGCTAAGTGGAAGCTGCTCAAACACGTTCTTTCCCCGGCGGTAAAAACGAGGGTTTTTCAAACTGATAGTGCGATTAGGGGCGGTCTTCTGTGCATGGTCCAAACAAAATTAGCCTTGTAAGATGTAAAAAAGATGTTCCAAAATGCTAGAAAATGTGTATCTCATGCGCTAGCCCCAGTGCCAGGGTAACAAACACATTGAACTGGCATCTTGAAAGAATAAACCGAGATTTTTCTCCATTACTGAAGAAAAACGTCGATTTTGAGCTTCGAGATTCAAACCGTCGCAATCTCCAAAGTGTGTGGACGAAATAGTTGAAATTTTGTACATATCTGCGTTGAAGCCTTGGCTACAAAATAAAAGAAACCGCATAAAAATCGAAGATGTGGTTCCAGAGTTACATGCACGGAAAGGTGGACCGTTTATCTTGAGACACTCCATATATGAAGGTAGGTTTGAGTAATCAAGAAGCTTTTTCAGCTAATTCACAATCAACTTTTCAAGTTAGGCAATCAAAGACATCTGACTGATGGCCACAAAAAGCACCTCAAAACACTGAATCACCTTAAAAACGCTGTTTTTAGCGCAAAAACGCTTGATTTCCCTTGCTTTTTGTGGTTCAAAATAGGGGGCTATACACAAGAGCAAGCACTAGTGACCGATTTGGGGCTATACATGAGGGGGCTATATATGGAACATTACAGTATAACATCATCATCTCACCACAACCTGTCAGGTTACATACATGTACTTGGGTGGCAGAAAATTTTCACTGAATCATAGGTAGCGCGAGCTAATTTTTGGCCAAAAAAGGCGCTGCAAGCGCATCGAAATTTCGATATTTTTTTGCAAAAAATGGTCGATATCGAGATCGATATCGATATTTTACTTTTGCCCAATTTCGATACGATATCGATATCGATATTGCTTTTAGAAAAAAGGCCGATATCGAGATCGATATCGATATTTTCAAAATTTTAAAATTCGATACGATATCGATATCGATACCAGAAAAATTTTCGATATATCGACTAATTCGATATCGATATCGATATATCGCGGCATCTCTAATGCAGCCTACCCAAAGCCTAAGCCTAAGCCTAGCCTATGTATGCAGGAGTGAAACACAAGACACAATTGTGGGCAAAGATTACATTGTTTGCATTTTTGATACAATTTGTAAATAAAGATTTATTTCTCTTCGCATATTGGCGTTTTCCAATGCAAATTTACAATTTTCATCACAATTTCTTGTCTGATTTGCATTTTTTGTTGTTCATTTGTAATAAAAAATACCACGGTATAAGAAAAACTCTATTGGCTTATAAGTTTATTGGTTTAGCAATTTAGGTTTAGGTTTAGGTTTAGCAATTAGTGTAACCCTAGTCTAGGGACACAGGGACACAGGGACACAGTAACTTCTAATCGGTCCTTTTCTTTGCTTACTGCTATGCTATCTTGTCCTATGAATTGAAATACAAGAAGAAAGATTCATCAGCAAGTTGCCGCAAGAAGCGTTCTGATCAATAAAATCCATCAAATAAGGCTCTGAACGGTGTGCTACCTGCTACAATCTTTTTTTTCGTTTCTTCCAGTTCCAATATGACATTGCTGGAGAACGATATGTTTCTTCGGGAGTTGGAGAAGCTGTTTCAGAAATCTCGAACCGGATCCGGCGGACCGGTAGTCGTCACGATGAAAAAATGTAAGTAAAAGTGCTGTAATTTCGCTTTTACGAAGACCCCATCCGATTGGGCCGGAAGGGTTGAACGCTAACTGGGAATGGTTTACTCCGACGCAAGCGTTTCCGCCAAAAGCGTCTGTCTTGATCAGCTGTTTTCTACTCAAATTTGCATAGTTTTTGACCGGACAAAAAGCGAAATATATCTTGACGAGCTCTTTTCATTTCTGTGCAGGAAAAGTCAAGATTTTAGCGTTTTTGGCCAGAATTATTCACTTTTCACTTTTACGAAATTACGTTTCTGGCTCTGGTTCTCTGGAAAGAAAGCGAATCGCTTATTCCCCAAGCTCAAAGAAAGAGCTTCAAAAGTACTTCATTTGTGCCAAGTGTCGTAAAAATTCATGCCAGGAATCTGTGATTCTCTTTTGTCAAAAATGAGCGACTCTGACCCGCCGCCACAAATCAACTGGCCCTGATCTCATTTATGCAAATTTTTGAAATCCAAACAACGCTTTTGATATCTGCTTGAAATGGGGAATCCGATGGTTATTTCAGATTGGAGCTGCTCCTCTTCCCTGGGCTATAGTAGCTCTCCAAAAAAGGTCGCTCCTTTTGTGAGAAATGAGAAATTTCCGTTTTGCTAAAATACGATGATGAAAACGCCGGTTGATTACAACGCCGCATATACCATGTGAAAGGGGAAGTTTTGGGCTTTCTATTGGTATGCTGCTTAACCCCTTCTGCTTAACTCTTCGTGAGTTAGAGCCGCATGAAGGACCTGGGTTCATGCACTGTTCCTATATATTTCTATGCAAATGGCCCCCACAGATTGTGTGATGCATTCCACCATACGCTCGCAGCCATCCTCTATCTTTTTGCAATCGCTTCATGTCCGCTTCCCTCTACGCTTTTTTCCTCTTCGCTTTTCATAATACCCGTGTTTTGAATTCGCGCCCCCTCAAAATACGTACTAAGAAGGGTTACGGTAATAACCTGCGCATCAATTCGCCGTCTAAAATATGCCATCACTAAATTACCAGTTTTTACTAATTACTTGCAGTACATTGGTAATTTTTTGTGGAAATAGACACAGCTAAGTCCAATACATGTTTTCATTGCAAAATTTTTGAATTATATTCTCCTCTCGGCTAAAAGCTTCCTCCCCACCCATCCGATAGAAGCAAGTTTTTCGTTGTTTCTCTTCTATGCCACGATAAACTTTTGCTTCGGGTGGGGTCTTTATAAACTTCGCTGCAATGCCCATATCACTTGCCAACATGCAGCCAATCTTAGCATAGGAAAAGCGTAAAACGGTAGCTAAATTAGTATACGTACGTGTGTAGGTGCCGCGGCATGAGGGGTAGCGTGGGGCAAATCTGTCCACCCTATCGAATACCTCCCCCCATCTTTTAGCTACCGTATTTTTGGGTGTATAGCCCCACAAAAATCGAGAGGTCTGATGGGAGTTATGCACTGGGGGGGGGGGGGGGGGGGTTATTCATGGGACAAAATTTTTGTTCGTGAGAGGTGTAGGTATGTTTTTGAGGTCAAAAGTACTTGTTTTAGGGCATAATCGCGGTTAAAACAGGGTTATTCTAGTATAAAACATGCTCAGCTAAGCTGATAGGAATGGTAGCATGGTGTAGGAGTAGCTATAGCTAGCTTATGACCAGCTTACATAGGTAGGTTAGGTACCTTCCAGTACATGGGGGTTATACACCAGGGGGGATATAGCCTACATAGGACAAAATTTATGTTTTGCCAATGGGAGTTATACACTAGGGGGATATACACCCAAAAATACGGTAAGGTTGATAGGTTTGGCCAGAAACAATGAAAGAAACAGAGGCCGAAAGTATCGATACATTTTGGAGAGTCATGTTTTGAATGAGGGGAATCGCCATATGATGGGCGGATTTGCCCCGTGGGCGGTTTTACCCCACGCTACCCTTTTGCTTTACCCCTTCGTAATCGCAGATGACCACCTGGCCGCAACATCCGCTTGCGGCCACCCAAGCTAGGGTATCATGGGGTAAACCCGGCCGGTTTTATTGGTGAGCTAAACCCGGCCGCCCACATCAAAAGATGACCTTCGGTACTTTGTAGGTGGCCGGATTTACCCCACAGTACCTTATATGTTTAAGACACATGCCGCGACAAGCCGTCATTGTAACGAATAGTATAAGGGTGTTGTCGGCTTCTTGTTGGATTGAGAACAAACTGACAACGCCGATATTATTTGTCAACAATCGGACAATAGCTGAGCGCCTACGGACAACAGCTGAGCGACTTGTTGTCAACAATGACGCCAGGTCGTGGTATGTGTCATATGCCGGTATGATATGGTATGGTATGGTATGTGCGGGAGTCTGCAAGAAGCATAAGGGTGTTCCATAATATACTCACCGGCTGTTTGTGTCTCTATCTCCACAGTGGGTGTCATTTTCATATGCGGTCTTTTGCAATAAGTAGCCAAGGCTTCAAAGTTTATCCATACAAAATTGCAACTTTCTATGCCAACAGAAAGTGGTTCAAAACAACTCAGAAAGGCTGACCTCAGAAATCGAGGATTTGCCTGATATTGTACCACAATAAAGAGATATTCTACCGTCCAAAAGCTAGTACATCTTCAAATCCTGTTCAATATCCCATGAAAGACGCGGCAGAACCAAATTTACTGCGCCATTGTGAAGAAAATTGAAGAAACTTATCCGTGGAGTGATAACTTCGGCCTTAAAACCGGGTTTAGCCCCATAGTGAAAAAAAACGTGAATTTTCGCGTCCAAAAGTTTGAGCTTTCATACCTTCCTTGGTAGAAGGACTACAGGGCTGAAATTTTGCCTGCACCTTATTAGAAGCCTTAGCTACCAAATGTAAAAGAGCGTACTGAAATCGAACGCTCCGTTGATGAATTAGAGGCACAAACATCCGGTGAGTTTATTATGGAACACCCTATATTTATTTATTATTTCCCTGTCTATTATCTATTGTCTATTGCTGTTGTCCCCCCCCCCCCCCCCCCCCCCCCGCCCTCATGGCTCATACTTGTGACAATGCTCAAATATTTTTTTTTCAGATGATGGTAGAACGAAGCCGAAACCAAGGGATGATTCCTCCCCATCTCATCACGCTTCATCTGGCAGCTCAGATTACAAGTGCCTCTTTCGTGCCAAGTTTGGAAACAGGAAGATTAGCACTGTGGTAAGTCGAGTTGTTAATAGAGGTGCTGTGGGGTAAAGATGAACAGCGGGGAATTTCAGACACAATACAGGAGCCTCAACGAAGTATGAGACAAAAAAGCCATGAGAATCATTTTGATACCATAATACTTTCATCCGACTTAGCGCCTTCACCACAGCAGATTATGTACATAGGTCATGGGGTGGTCCAAATTACCCCCTGGCTCAAACTACCCCAATAAAAGCTGATTATGCGCAATCAGTACAATTAGCGGAACAAATTTCACTGAAAATCTCGACTGACCCTTTGTTTATAGGTGAATCCGAAAGAGGTGAACAAATTTCAACTGGCCTATGCGAATGTGCTAAAATCGAATTTGGACAATTTGAAGAAACGTGATCGCAAGTCGAAAGACAAGAAACGAACCACGAAAACAACAGCATAGCGTCATTCGATTTTACGTGCTGCAATTGTTGACTGTTCTGTTGCGTGTGCTGTTGATCAGTGATCGATTTCTCCAGAATTCCATAAAATCACAATGTGAGATTTCACAGTGAGTACAATTTTCAACAACGTATGGAAATCATTATATTATGTAGATCTGTAGAAAAAATAAATAATTTACACATCCAAATCCACGAGACATGAGAAATGAATGATGATCAATCACAACACAAGAAAATTGAAAAGCCTACTGTACAAACGAACCCTCCTACGTAGTGGTGTCCCGGGTACCCGACTCGGGGAAAAAACCGATAATTTGGGATCCGGTTTCGGCTAGATAAAGTTGGATCCGGCTCTAGGCCACTGCCACTTTTGAGCTTCTGTTCCAGTATCTAAAAGAATTGGGATCCGTGACACCCCTAGTACGTATACTATACAGTACCTATTTTACGCATTTTGCACTTGTTATATCACACATCGTTGTGAACGCAGCAGTCAGATGACAAGAGAGTACACATATTTTGACCAGGTTTTATCGCAGTGAAACATTCCCACTTCACATATCCATAAAACACCGAGATCTGCATATGCTGCCATGCTGGATGGAATCCGATCCACCTCGATTTGTCTGGAGATCTCGATCAGGTTGATTGATTGATTTTTAGTCAGGACGGAGTGTTTTTTGAGCGAAAGACGGTGCCGCGAGGAGGTCAAGATGCTGCTTTTTCGCATTCCTTTACCATGGTCTCTAGGATGAGGTGGATGACAGTTTTGTAGATGCCCTCCATGTTCTCTGTACAGCGATCCTCCAGGGTAAACTTGACCGCATAGAGAAAAGGCTCTTCTATTTTCTGAAAACAAACAGTAGAATAATCAATGGGAATTTTTTGTTGTTCAGCCTTGTTCTGATGAGCCCAATTTTTAACTTAACCCCTCCTCTATTTCGATGGTCGCCGCGACAAAAATACGACTTGGGCGACCAAAATTCGATCGCATGCTATGTATGTATCGCGTGAGATCGCATTTTGGTCGCATTTTTTAAAACAATTTTTCCAAAAATGCTACAAATAACCTCCGATGGCGTTTTGGACACTTTGTCAATTTTGTCGGCGGGTGTCGTCGCGGCGACCATCGAAATAGAGGAGGGGTTAACCCATCCCAAATTTTCCAGTCATTTTTGGGGTCAAAGTGTCAAGCCACCAACCAATGCACATCATCACTAGCGATAACGACCTACAGGCAACAGCGCTTCTAAATTCGGGATGAGTTAAAACTTCCCGCCCCGCCCTAGCCCTACACAGTAGTACGTAGACTTTCCATATTACCCAGAAGTACTGGGACTGGAATCCTGGTTTTCGCGAATGCAGTTGAGCGTATTCCTGTAGGATGCGAAAGAACTCGTCCGGGTCTCCGATCTTGTTGATGGCGTTGTCGAAGACGGCGACGACGGCCGTGCCGTGCGTCTGCAGCGCCTCCTCCGCCTCCATCTCGCTCCTGCTCATGCCCTCCAGATGACGCAGATTGGAGAAGATGGCGAACAGCTCCGCGTTCTTCTCCAGCATCCTGCAACACCCGTCAAAAAATGTCTAAATACATACTACTGGGTAGAAAAATGCGAATTTATTGGAGAAAATGCGCAAATTGGAGTTGATGGCGAACAGCTCCGCGTTCTTCTCCAGCATCCTGCAACACCGCCCGTCAAAATGTCTAAAATACTAGGTACGTATGTTTTGTACGTAGAAAAATGCGAATAACCCACCCGCTATTATAGTTTGATGGCTGAACGTCCGTGCAGTTTTTAAGTGACCTCGCCGCAGAGCAAAAGGAGCGCAAGCCAATCCCAGCAGATCATGTCTCCAATTTTCAAAGCTTTTGACTATGTACTATACACTACTGTAAAAATTTAGTTCAAATAGTTCTACTATTTGACATGGTCCTTTACGATTTTTGTGCAGTGCAAAATGGGATGACAATTGGCATACGCATGCGGTATATGGTGGGTTAGGCTTCGCCTGGGCAGGTGGAAAAATTGTCCAAATAGGTCAAAAGTCCCAAACTTGCATAATATGCAATTGGCACCAAGACCCTGCAATGGCAAACACGTGAACAATAAACATGGGGGAGGTAATGCATTTGTGTGTCGCTTTACTTTGCAAACATGACTACTCCAGTCTCCTCCATCTTCCTTGAGATGCCTTTCCAGTTCTTGGTCAGTACAAACATCTGGCGTGTGGTGAGGGGAATGCGAGGGTCTTCCGCGATTTTCGGAGCTCCGCCTGCATCTCCATTGTCCAGATTTTGCTGCGCTGCTGCTGCTTGCGCATTCTTGTCCTTTTTGGCCGATCGCAATCGGTTCATCATGATTGTCCGATGGAATGTGTCGAAATTTTCAAGACGAAATTTTCACTTGGTTGTAGTGCAGATTTTGATGGTGATGATATATGCAAAGCCGGCGCAGGCAAATAGTGCTGTTTAACACCAAATTGCCAATTATTTCGATGTACCTAATTCTCCAAGGAATGACATCAAATCTGGGCTACGTCTAGCTGGAGAACAATGATGAAAAAAATCATTATGATGTAATTCTTGAGGTTGAAATCAGCAATCAGATATTCAAAATGAAGCGCTGGCTTTTCTTCTCATCGATGCGGGATCACCGCTTGAGTGATTTCTTGGTGCTTGCTTTGCAAATGCAACAGAACTTGCAGCAGTAACACTTCCGTTTTTTATGACAGCGGCCTGTGTAATTGCCTCAACAAAAGCAGCCTCAATAGGCTGCCTCAAGTAGTAGTCGTTACTTGAATTTGTTTCGGTTGTAAGCCTAGAGGAAAATTAGCAGCTACTAATACTGCAGAGAGAGAGCAGAAGAGTCAGTTTTCTTGTCGACGCTTATTGCATGACTGCACGGGCGCAGGAAACGATGTTAGCTGACTGGAAGGGCAATTTGCACTTGTAGAAGCTTTGAGTGACAAGAAACGAGTGTCTTCAACTTTCGCTGTACAGTAGAAGTAGAACAAGAAGGCATGCGCACCGAAAGATAGGGTACACTCGAATTTACTACTACGAAGAAAGCCTTCTCCAACTGAAGAAGGAGTCGGGTTGTTGTTTTGTAACGTAAGAAAAGAAGAAGAAGAGGAAGAATTGAAAGCAGCAAAAGCCTGATGTTGTATGTAGAGTAGAGAAAGGAGGAGGCGTCTTCTTAAGCCTGTTCCAGGATGACAGCCGGAATGAATAGAATACAGCTCTGCGGGAAAAGAATAATAATGCGCTAAGGCCGCTGCTGCTTCTGACAAACGAGCACAGTTCACTCAATGACGGCTGCATTGAAGGAAGCTACGGCGGCTATACGTACGCAACGCGAGCTTTACAGGCACTAGAGACCGTAGAATGATGCGAGCTGAATATACGTAATATTAATGAATCGGCAAGCTATGTATGTACGTACTAGTGATGTCAGAGTAAAATTCTGGGTAACTTTACCTGGGTTACCTGGTCGATTTTTGGCTGGGTAACTTTAATTTACTTTACCAATCGAGCGAAAAACGTTTACCCAGCTTTACTTTTACCCAGGGCTGAAATAGCTTACCCAGGTAAAATTGAAGGTCATCCAGGTAAGTATGTAGTACTTACCTGGGTAAAAGTCTGCCTATTCTTCAGTACTTACCTGGGTAATTTACCCGGGTAAAAGCATGTAGAAGGAAGCTCATATCAAGAAATAGTGCAGTTTTATAGCAAGACGTCTTTCAATATGTTACTTTTGGTGTGGTGTAGGAATATAACGCAGTTACTGACACCTTCAGAATGATGCAGTGGTGCATAAATTTCACTGTATCAATGGTAGCCACCTAATTATGGCACTTATTTTGACTTTATGTGGATAAAATATGGGAAAATTCAGGTGCGATTTTACCCGGGTAACTTTCTCAGATGCAGTTTACTTTACCTGGATGGACTTGTGCTGGGTAAAGTTACCTGACTTTACCTGGGGTAATGCGTTGCTGGGTAATTTTACCCGTACTTTACCTGTTCGAAAAAGACCCAAGTTGACATCACTAGTACGTACTACGTATGTATGTACCTACTGTACATACATACGCACATTATGTACATGCATACGTCTAAGCTGATAGCTTTCAGGGTGGCCTAAAGGGAAAGATTCGACTCACTCCTACTCAGCTACTGTAAAATTCCAAAATTATGGAATGTCGCCCGCCATACTTACGTAGATTCCTGAATGAAGGGACGCCTAAAAATTAGAGGCAACGAAAAAAGTTCGGCTGCAAGGTCATTATGCCAGAAAAAGTTATGCGCAAATTTGTCAAAGGAATGTTCCCTATTTTTGATTTGTTACTGTATTTTGCAAAGCGCACTGCGCACTTTCCTTTTTCTACCCCTGATCGATTTTCCTCCGAAAACCAAAAGCCTCTGTCATTGCCCATTTTAGCTTCAGACAACATCGTCATCATTGACGAGCCTTTTCATGTGATCATTGCGCAGTGCGCGCTCGATCAAAAAAAGCAAATGGGGTTTTGTCGCCAAACAAACAGGCAGTAATCAAATGTCGCTGTGTAGCAAAAAGGGTGATAGCAAAGCAACTACGAGTTAAGTAACAGGCGGCAGGATATGCTTGTTCATTTATGGCTTCCTCTGAGTTTGTGCTATTGTTGGTTGGTACATTACATTACATTACAGTACCACATTGACCGTGTAAGGTTTGAATAAGAATAGAATTTGTAAGGAAGCCATGCTTGAACAGAACTATCCACCAGATGCAGTAAGGCGATTTGGTTGGTCGATGGCGACCGCGCGGCATTTGGTGAAATTTCACCAATGTTTCTATCGGTGTCTGTGAGGTCGCCGACGTCATTTGTTGTCTATTCTTCTTTTCACTCACTCCATTTCCGCTCCCAGATGATTGAACGATGTCGACGACCCCGCAGACACCGATCCAAACTTTCACTAAATACCGCGGGGGGTCGCTATCGACCAGCCCATCGCGTTACCGCATATGGTGGATAGGAGGGGAGCAATACGGACTAGGGTCCGTCTGCCTGGGACTTTATCACAGTCCAGCCAGAAGCTAATCAGAGTGACGGCTACGCCTAGCTGGCACGAGATGAAACGTTGCTACTGGGAATTGTATCATCTGTTTCGGATCTGCGCTGCTCATTGAAGGGAAAAACAAGAATTCCTGGGATTTCTGAGGGACTTGTTGGATGAGAGAGAAGCAACACGACAGGGCTTACAATAGAGAGGCAGTACATCAGGCATACAGTTGTTGTATAATAATTGTATGACACAACGTGCAAGAAACACATGCAGCTTATATCAAGCTGCACTCACAGGGGTGCAGTTAGTAGTTGCGTTCTGATACTGGTGGTCCAGGGGCACAAATTTTGTGATGACGAAGTCATTATTTAATTTTAATTTGTAATAAAATAGGCCTAATTTCTAAATTAATATTAAAATAATTTTAGTTTGCTGAGCAAATTTTTAGTTTTTTCTAAAATAATTTTAGTTAATGTGGAATACAGAGAAAAAATCAGTTTACAGATTCCTTTTTGTTTCCGTCGCAAGGTGGCGCTCCTGTGCTTACGGGGCGGGAAATAAAATATCCCATAAACTACACGGTGGGTCATTTTTATCCCAAGGCCGTTTTGTCCTCTACAAAATGAAATTCAAAATTTTGTAGAAAGTCTTTGAAACGTCATGAATTCTACAAATTTCTTTGTGGTGAAGTTCCGATTTTGGCCATACCATCTACAAAACGGAATTATAGAGGAGCCGCTTCAGGCTTCTTTCTACAATTCGGCAGTTCCGGAAGAATGAGCTAATCAGAAAGAGTCTAAAATAACCTATACAAATATCATCTACAAACTAAAAACTACAAAAATTTTCTTTCTTCTACAAAACAAAATTGTAGAGGACGGGCACGTGCGTTTATAGGGATATACCCTCTGGTGCACTGATTGGTTCCTTTCCCCCACATTGCGCCCTCTTTTGCACGTTTGTTTCTTCCCCGAAATCGACGCCACACCGTCTGCTGCGCTTTCGTCCTTGAGAAGCGTCTTTCGTCCTTTCGTTTTCTCATACACGCCTAAACGGAGCGCGTCAAAAGGAATTCTAAGAGGTGTGACAGGTAGCGAAGAAAGGAAAAAGAGCCGCTCCCCGTTCTCACCTTGCTTGGCATTGTGGAAGGCAGAAAAGGAACGGTTGAAAAGGCGAGAGAGCACTAAGAAAGAAGCACCACCAGCGTCCACTTCAAGTCCAACCCCTACCGACCTTTGTTGTGAGCCAAAAGAGGAACGAAGAATAACTCAGGTGCTGCTTCGTCTTTCCCAAGAAAGGAACGATAGAGTGGGAGAGAGAGAGAGAGAGGAGAATCGCAGGTGTGAGGTGTGGACTATGTACTTGAGGCGGACCTTGCACCTGGCTGAAGGTGGACATGCTTGACCGTCACTTTTCATCTTGAGCGAGGAATCGTTGATTGCATCTTGATTCGTGGCTGAGCCAATTCTATTCACTGTGAATGTGCACAACTGTGCCACATACGTATGCTACAGAAGCTGCCTACGTAATAATGTTACCCTGACTTGAGAAGCTGTATGCATTCAGCGTGCACTGGACTTTTCTGGTCTTCAACAGTGTGAGAAAATTCTTCTTCAATATTTTTACTGTTTGAACATCATATTTAGTCCTGTATGGTGTATGGTCACGTGGTGTTTATGCTACAATCGGCAATTTTTTTGGCAAAAAATTTCCTTCAGGATGGGATTCAGCTTGGAATTTATGGGCATCAGTTTCGCACTGTAGAACTGAGCATGCGATAATGTTCGAAATCGGCTGAAACCCCGCGGCAAAAAACAGCGCATCGTTTTTCGCCCCAAAAAACTCGTATCAGCCGCCTAATATTCTGTCGAAACTAATTTTTCATCTACTTGTTGCTATTGGACTGGAAAAAAATCTCAGCGTTCGGGTTCCTTTCCTTGGTCTACTATTTTTTGGCGTCGTTTGACCGCATTCTTCCCTGCTGACATCAGAAGTTTTTTCAACGGGAAACCAGCAAACAGATCATCTTCCTGGAATCTTAATCTTGCATAGCACAATACCTTCGCCTGGCAATGGCCGTGAATTTGGAGTTAATTTCAGCATGCGATGGATGACAAAAGACTTCAATTGATACCGTATCGCAATATTTTCTTTGTTACCGTATCCTTGCTGGCGGTCCTGCAAGCTGTCATCTTTAAATCTGTGATTGCAATCAGTGGAAAGTTTAGCACTGTGGATTTACTCCAAGACCAACCAATGGTAAAGAAAGTTATTTATAAATTTGCCTCCCATCCTGGACCTAATCTTAACCTCAATTTTATTTTTAAAATACGTATGAAAATTTTTTACAAACGCCCTTCAATAGGCCTACGTGCTATCAAAAGTGTGCTATCAAAATGCAATCATGTTTTGTTCTGCTACTTCCTTTCCAAGTTGGAAATGAATTTTATTCTGTTTTCCGTCTTCTCGTTGCCTCGGCAAAGTTTTTTGCCCGCAACTGCTTGTCAGCAATTTGTCTGTTGCTCTCCAGTTACCGAGAGGCGATAAAACTGGTGTGAATTGAAATTGGATTCGTCGGGTCGAGTTGGCGCCGAAAATTTTGACGAATTCGGGCCAGGTGCCCTACCAACTGGTGCTACCCTACCCTATGGGGCTGTGCTTGTTGCGTGGGTGCAAATGCAAAGGCCTGTCAGCCGAGTTGCCAAGAATTTAGCACCTCACTATTTTCTAAGAAAAACTCGTCTTGCTTTCTTCTTCAAGCCAATAAGTGCTGCTGGAGAGAGAAAGATGCTCCCTCTAGAAGAAGGTGTGGTGGTATGGGTTTGGAACTTGTTGAAATTTCAACACTTGACTCTCCCCTTCAAATTTGAAGGGTTCTTCAGGCTACTGACTGACGCATTGTTTTTCGCGAGGCGTATCCTGTACACACAGAACAGGCGATAAACATGACAAGTTTTGGGGCTGTTTGGGCCGCGTTTTTCTGTTTGTTTATCGCCTCCGAAAATCTTCTACAACTTCACTTCAAGGCCATTGAACCTCTCCAAAGTTTCGGAGAGAATTTACTGCGCTGTCTCACACGAACCTGATATGCATGCCATACAGTACACGACATGCACAACATCCCACAGCTTTTTGGGGAAGTCATGATCATATACATACATACGTAGACCTGTCCGTATGCTTGCCCCACATCAATCAACATTTGGGTGCTTTGGTGCAAGAAGCAGAAAATTTTTTCGGAAACGAACAGCTTTTTGATCCATGACAGCCGGTTTTTGGCCTTTGAATGGCATGGGATTATGGGAGTCTATATTTGCTGAACAGCTTTAGCTCCTCAAAACGGAGCCAAACTTTTCAAAATGCGGGGGTTTTGAGAGCGGGGTCAAGTCAGAGTTTGCGGTAGGTTGCCTAGTAGTTGCAGTTGCACCGGCAGGCGCAAGTATAAAAAGTCAACCTTTTTCCAGTGGGAAAATGCGCATGACAGCTTTGTACGTGTTTCTAAGCAAATTGAGGAGATCGGGTACCAAGCTACGTAAAAACATATTTTACAAAGAGTATTGATGATCAAATAAGTACGGTACTACTTGAATGGTTCGTTAATGCCGTCCCATGTGGGCCCAACTTTTGCAAGTTCAGTAAGAATATAACGTGTATACCTAGACGTATGTATGCGCTTATTGATGTTTTAGAAGTACGTGAAAAGCAATTTTTACTCTTATTGACAGTCCATGGATCTCCACGGACTGTCAAGAAGAGTAAAAACAGCTATTCGCGTACTCCTAAAACATCAATAAGCGCATACGTACGTCTAGGTATACACGTTATTTTCTTACTGAACTTGCCAAAGCTGGGCCCACAGAGTCTGCCACTTACTACTATACACATACATGTCTGTCTGGTATCTGCGGTACGTATGTACGGTACATACTACTACAGTAAGTCGTGCATAGAGGTACAGGTATGTACAGGTACGTTACGTACTGTACATCGCAAGGGTCGTCATAATGTACACACAGGCCGATTACACAGAAACAAAGCTCTAATCAATTTCGAATTTTCTGGCTAGCCGGAATTTTTACTCACAATAACAATCTATTGAGGCGCAAAAGACCAAATTACCTGATGGCCAGAGCCAGAGACTGTGTGGCATGTCATCATATCAAACATATGTACAGTAATGTTGCGCCTCTGGCAGCTGAATTTAGGGACGCATGAAGAAAACAGGGGTGCAAATGCGCCTCAATTTACCACGTGCCCCCCCCCCCCCCCCCAAGTAGGATAGTTCGGGGGGGGGGGGGTAAAGGTAGGTAGAAGTGGCCCGAATTACCCCGCACTTTCGTGCTGTATGTATGCACTGTACTGTGTTTTCAGGTGTCTGCGGCGGTGATAGCGCAGCAGAATCAGATCTGCGACATGCGCAAGCTCTGCTCCCACGCGGAAATGAACGTGGCGGCCATCTGCGGCAGCGACGGCCGCACCTACAATTCGCAGTGCGAGATCAAAAGGGCAGCCTGTCACGGAAACCCTGTCATCAAGAAATTCAACGGACCCTGCCCAGGTTTCAAATTTCAAACATCAGTATTCTATTTGCGATATGCGTTTGTGTCGTGAGTCGTTGCGAGGTGCCCGCCTGCTACTTATTGCTAGGTAAGTCTGTACAAGATTATAGGAATTGGCAGTATATGGGTGAACTCGTAGCTTTGATATTTCGGCTGGCTATTAGGCTAAGAGGCCGATCTAAAATTTGCATTAACAATGAAAAGGTGCCACTAACAAGCAGACGTGACAAAGCGCATATCGTCAGTATAAAACAATAATGATGCAACCTGTTTGGTGTAAACTAAAGCGCATTGTTGTGTTCGTCCATGTTGTAGAAAATTCCAAATGTGCTCTGGAGAAGACATTCCAGCAGAATCTGGTGCTGCGACGAAATCAGAGTCACGTGTTCATTCCGGAGTGCGAAAAGGATGGCACCTACTCCACCGTACAGGTCAGCTGATCGCCATCTCATTATTGCAATCTCCAGTGATCTCCATTTTAGTTTTTACTAATGGTTTCAAATTTCCGTCCGCAGTGATGAGTGAATATCGAGCTGTTTTGTTTTTACAGTGTCATCAAAGCACTGGTTACTGTTGGTGCGTGACCAAGTCAGGTCGACCCATCCCAGGCTCCTCTGTACAATTCAAAAGGCCCAATTGCTTGCCACATGGTATGAGATGAGATGAGCCATGTCCACAATTTTTGTATACCTTGTACTGTAGTACATAACACGGTATATACTTGTATAGGGTGTTTCTTTCAGGTAAAGTGGGTCGTCGATCTTCGAGACGGCGTCTGGGTCGGAGAAGACGGGGGTGCATGACGGCTGATCGCTCCACCTTCAGTAATAATCTGTTGAAAATGTTCCGCACCGAGTATGAACGTGATCCCAGGAGCAAATTCAGGGGTGAGTCTACAGTATTTGCTCCCTAAAAATATAACGATTATCAGGGGTATAGGTGGGCAAGGCTTTCAGCACTAACCCCATAGACATTTAGCCATCAATTTCTGGGCTGCAAAAATATTGTTGGAGGTTTCCCTCCCCTCCCTTGATTTATTTTTATTTCTAATGATCCTACGTATGTGTTCAGCGTACAAAGTGAGCACGAGTTCCATGGACAAGAAGATTCTGAGCTGGAAATTTGCTCAGCTGGACAACAACGGGGATTTGCGCATCAGTCGACGGGAAATGCGGGGGTTAAAACGGATGGTTCGCAAGCTGGTGCAGCCTCGCGCCTGCGCCAGACGATTCACCAAGTACTGCGACCTGGATCACGATCGGAAGATCACGCGACAGGAATGGTTCACTTGCCTCGGCGTGGATATAAACAGTAAGTGCGCTGCAAGGAGAGAACATACTGTACAGGGTGTTTCATAATATACTCGCCGGATGTTGGTGCTTATATCTCCCCACCGGAGTGTCACATTCGAATGCGGTTTTTTGCTTTGAATAGCCAAGGCTTCAACGTTGGTGCAGCCAAAATTTTAGCTTCCTAGGTTGCATTGTCATGGCGCTGTAAGCGGTCAAAGTTGCGGCGCCTTTTTTGGCGCAAAACGGAGGCAGGGCACTGAGGCGGGGCAACGGATTTGCATTTTCGCTTTTTTCTCGCTCTTTCAAGTCTGTTCACCATTCCACGCTAACTGTTATGCATTTTTGAGCAGTCTTGTCGAAGATAGACTTCAGTTTGATCACCATGGCATCAGCGTCCCAAGGAAAAGCTTGGATGACCGAATTTTGGCTGTAACACTGTTTGCTAAGTTCGAATCTGCAAGAGAAGTGGCCCGAAACTTGTGCTCCAGATAAAAACTGGGAGGGGAATACTGCGGAAGGAAAACTAAGGAGAGAACTGGGTTAGGTAAACTGGGGAGAGAAAACCTGGAGCCGATCTGTGCCTGGCCGCTGCAAAAGTGTGTGAAAATTGACGCTTTGCAAATCGAGCTGTTTGAGCCGCTTCCTGTTGGCCTAGAAAGCTGAAATTTTGGCTGCATCAACGTTGAAGCCTTGGCTATTCAACGCAAAAAACCACATTCGAATGTGACACTCCGGTGGGGAGATATTATAAGCACAAACATCCGGCGAGTATATTATGAAACACCCTGTACTGTAGACACTGTACCAATTGGTTTGGGTATTGGTTGTACATATTACTCCTGGTTGTACATGTATGTACGTACGTACTACGTAGGATAGCGGGGCTAATGGGGTAAATTAACCAACGTCGTATATCTGGCGGTTTCAGCCCCCATATCTAACCAAGGTAAGGTACCGTAGCTCAGCTGTATCACCATTTGGGTTGAAGGTCGTATCGTAACAAACTCCGTACGTGCATAGGCCTAATTGTCTCTTGTTGTATTGTACGTATACATCTACTGTATATGAATGTACACGTGCAACTTACTTACGGTAGTGGTAGTAGTCTCTCTCTGTTTCTAGGACTAGCCTTCAGCTTCATCAAAGGTAGCCACTCAGCTTGATTATAGAGTAGACTATGTACGTACTCGTTCGTGCTTCCTGACCGCGTGCTTGCGTTAGTTGAACGTACATATTGTATAGTAGTAGTAGTTGTTGTGCTAGTAGTGGTTGCTGTTGGTTGTACAATTATTGCACTGGCTGTTGCATTCGTAGTCATACCGACAGCTTTGGCTGATTCGCTTTCTGCTTTTGTCCAATTCTGTTCCTTATTTGCTTTTTTTGCTGACCATTTCGCTTTCTTTGCAGCTTCTTACCGCATTTTCTCATCATTGCTAAACGCAGACGCAGCTAACAATGCAGCTCTGGCTTTTTCTGACCACAATCAGCATGCAGAACTGATGCAAAGTGACACTCCAGTTGCCAGCGACGACCAACATTTCCCAGTTACATTTCCTCTTTCTGGTAATATTTTTACTTAAAGGTACGTAACCTTCTGCAGATAGATAATAGCCCATGCTTGCTTGCTACGCTTGTGGTTTGATGCAACTCATTTTTTCCTATTTGTACAGTACATATATTTTTTCCTATTTGTTCTCAAGGATGTCTTTTTGTTTTTCAGGAAATATTGAAGCTGCCACAGGCTGGGGTTCAAGAAAAAACAGTCATTCACCTGCAATTGGCTCCGACTTTATCCTCAAGGAAAACGGTCAACGGAAGGAAGACGTAGAAGAAGAAAAAAGTAAAGAAAGAGAACAAAAACAAGTGCGTAAAATTTATGGTATCCATCAAAGTAAGGTTGGAAAAGGCAAAAAATAAATAAGCCAAAGGCAAATAAGCAATGTAATGTAATCGTGACACCTGGAACATGCGAACCGTGAAGAAATCATAAATCGTACCATTTTAGTCGATTACAAAATTTGAGCTGAATTTTTTCCAGCCTCATCCACTTCCCTATCTCTCGATTGTCACTCGCAGCGTGAGCGGGCGATCAAAGGCCAACGCCATCATCCCAACGGCAGTCACTACGTCCCCGTTTGCGAGGGGACAAACGGTCGTTTCTTCTCCCAGGTCCAGTGCCACAAATCCACGCAGTACTGCTGGTGCGTCGATAGGCTGACTGGTGTACCAATTCAGGGCACTTCCACCTCAAAATATGCGCGACCTGACTGCCAGCAAGTTCGGGTGGATTTGGGAGCGATCAAAGGTAACAGGCTTTGGCTTCCCTCAAGCTCCCACAAAAGTCGTACAGTACACCCGGGTCGGTGTGGACCCAGTTTGAAATAAACCCGAAGGCTGTCTATGCGCTGCGTACAAAGTACGGCGCGCGCGTAGACAGTTATGAAAGAAACGGAAGCGCTTTTCAAACTGTCCACACCTGGACCTACCCACGGTGTACGACTTTTGTGGGAATTTCATGGTTGAACGGCTGTGTATGCCATTTGGCTGAGAGATTGTGACTGTATACGACTGTCGCTTAGCTATGTCAACACAATTGATAGGTACACTAGTGACAGGCGTACTTTCAAAATCTCTCAAAAATTTGAATAACAAAAATTTCCAACTTGACTGGAAAACTGGAAGAACTGCATGGGGTGTAGATGTTGATTGTTTACAGGGTGTCCCGATTATAAACGAAGAAAATTCTTCATTCGCTTTTACTCGACCCTGGAGAGCAGTATGATCGCCAGTGGACACATGGCATTTTCTGAAGAGATGAGCAGTAAAGAGATGGCTGTGCGATGGAAGTTCACACAACTGGACACCAACAAAAACAATGTAAAATATACGGAGAAAAACAATTTTTTAGAGAACACCATAGAAAATTACAAGCTTGATGGTAGCCTACTTTTTGCAGAAATTGGAGCGCCTAGAGTGGAAGATCTACCGACGCGAAATGAAAACTTGGAAGGGCGTGAAGAAATGCGGTCGTAACTTTCTTCGTAATTTCTGCGATGTAAATCAGGATCGAGTCATATCTTTTCACGAATGGATCAACTGCGCCCTTAAAGCAAATGACGGTAACGAAACGGAGCGGTCGCTCATAAAATTTGGATTGTTATTCAGTAAGACGAAACACACTTTTGATTTTTAGGAGGTCCCACGCCAGTTCGAAGCATTTCCGGTGCCCCAATCGGCAAAAATCCCTTCCTGGGCATTTTGGACCCAGATCAATAAAACTGTGGAACCTTCAATGACGGCCATGCACAAGAAATACAGCAGAACGATACGTACTCTACTAATGTGAACAGAATAATGCACTGTACGACGGTATTACTCCTTGGTCACTGATTTGGATCGGTGCGATGCGAATATCTTGTGTCTGTTACTGTACTTGATAATTTTTTTCCTGCGCACAGTAGGCTACATTTTGCGAGCGTCCACAACTTTCCTCTACCGGGTGTGCGACATTTCATCTCTTCGACTTTTTTGTGTTCCGTGTTGTTTTTTTTTGTGTTTTCAAGTGTAATGTAACGCTTACAAATATTGGCGCTGTTTCTTCGAGGTCGACCATGACATAATGCGGGTCTTTGGGCGAATTTTTTGTTGTTTTTTGTTAGTTTGTAATTATGACCTGAAGATAAAAAAATAATGATAGTAGTATGAAGAACTTTTGTGATTAGCAATGAATGTAATTTTCAAAAATTCACCATTGCTTTATTCGTCATGCAGTAGCTATGTAGCTTGGCTTCTTCTTATCTTATAAAGCTACTCACTGTTTTTCTGTGCGTCGGTGTTGTTTTGTAGTTATTTGTATCGATTATTATTGATTGTTGCGTATTCTTATTTATTGGTGCTGCGGTGTAAGGCAATACATGGCAAAGTCTTGTTGCGTTTTATGTTATGATGATCGAAATATGTAGGGTACCATGGGGGAAAGTCGGCCACGGGAAATTTCGGCCACCTAAGCTTCAAGGCATCATATCTCGGCAAACATACGACCGATTGAGACAAGTAGGATATCAATCGATTCCTTGAACTTTTCTCTTTCAAATGAGCTATTGGGTTCACCATTCGTTGAAACATCAAGCTCACAGGTTACGTTTTTCAAGAAGAGGTCAAAAATGACCAAACTTTAGACAGTGCGCAAAAACACCCTGTATGGTATAAATGAACACCCGGTATGTGGAGGGCAAGGGGGCATCGTACCCTACCCCCAGGCGAAGTTTCAGCCAAATCGCACCACTGGTACTGGAGATATAGCAAAAAACAATTTCAGTACTTAGTGGGGTAATTTCGGCCACCTAACGCCTGTACTGAAGGATGGGAAAAGTCGGCCGGCCGACTTTACCCCCCAGTACTGAAGGAAACTGCAACATTGTAACGTCAGCGAAATTCTTCCTAGTTTGAGCTGTTAGCTGATCCAGTTTGGCAACTTGTTCTGCTGCTCTTGCCACAGGGCGCACCCCGAAATTTGTCCTGACAGTCTAAAAAATATGCTTAAGAATCAAGTTGATTCTTATAGGTGGCCGACTTTACCCCCCAGTACTGGATTCATAGGTGGCCGACTTTACCCCCCAGTACTGAAGGCAACTCCAACACTGTACTGGCAGCGAACTTCTTTCATTCACGCCCATCCACTTGTTAGTTAGAGCGAATTGACTGGCTATTTGGCTGGCCGATGCATTTGGCGAACTGTTCTGCTTCTGTTGCAACTGACCGCATCCTGATATTCGTCCTGGGAGTCTCAAAATACAGTTTTTTCTTAGGTGGCCGACTTTACCCCCAGTGGCCGACTATACCCCCAGGATAAAAAGCGCCATAACTCTCTAAATAAGTTTAGCAATGCAGTCGCACTTGGCACCCTAAACTCAGCTTCAAAAGACCTATCTTATGGTATATTACTTGCCTTATTACAGGCACTGGTTCCTGAGATCTGATCAGGTGGCCGACTTTCCCCCATGGTACCCTATGTGAAATCGTACGAATTTCGAGCATAGTAAAAGAGAACGATACGAAACACGGCAAGCTTTTCATGACTACCCGTCAACACAGCAAGACTGATCACAAAATACGAATCACATGGCTGAATAAAATAAATAATACTATTGTAAAAAAAACTGTAACTGAACACACGCACACAAAAGAATACTACTGTATTTTGGTTTATGATTGGATCACTAAAATGTTGTTGTAAGTTCTCGGTACCGCAGTCTTCTGCATATTTTAATGTTTTAATCGACCCGCCCATGGCCCATACAATTAGTGGGGCGTGCGCGTGGCACACAACAGACTGATCGGTGGACATATATATTTACAACATATAGCCTATGTGGTAGTAGATAAGATAGTCAATATCTCATTTGCCAAAAAAGTTCGGCGTTTTGTAGTCCCTTCCAAATCATCACCGGGCACGCATACAAAAAATATGCATGTTTCGGTAGAAAAATACTACGGTATGTATACGTACAGTACATTACCAGAAGCGGACATTACACGTTCTGCACACCTTCCTCAACATTTCCATATCCGGAATCTTGCACCTTCCCTTTAATGAAACCCATTCAAGGTGGAGTGAGCGGATGACCTGATGAAGCTTCTGCTGACCGCCGGCACTCCACCCACCCCCACGCAGCTGGAGGGTGTTCAGATGCCGCCATCCTTGAACAGCTTCCAGGACCCGCAGCTCACTCTGCTCGCTCAGCTCTGTGTTCAACAGGTACAAAAAAGTTACCTTCCGACAGGAGTTGAGTCCTTGCAGCAGCTTGATGGTCGACTCAGCTGAAGCGACCACTGGCTGGACATAGAGCAAGCACACTTGACTGCCTTGGATGAACTCCCGAATCTTCGCCACATCTCCTGCTTGCAGCGAGCCCAGGCGCAGAAGCTGAAGCCACTCCAGGTTGGAAGGAAGCAGTGGGAAGATATCACCAATGCCAGACATGCTGCGGTTGTTGCCGTCGATTCCAAGATACTGCAGGTTTGGTAGTGCTTGCAGAAGCGGACCGAGTAGAGCTGAAAGTTTTTGGATATCTGAAGGGGACAGGTTGTAAGTGATATGCAACTGTAGGTATTCTATTTTCTTCATCTCTTTTGGCTTCATCACTGGAGCCTGGCCAGTTGACCATGGGGATGTCATCTGCAGCCGCATATGCTCAAGGGCATCATTCCTGGCAACAATGTCAAAGAACTGTCGCAAGTTGGACCCGTTTCCTTCATACACCCACTGCTCGACTTTCCTGCTGGTCTCAAGGATTTCGTTGCCATTTGCTCGTGCCAGCTCATCCATTGTCAGGACCACTGACTCGACCGTTTCCCCAGAAAAGCCATCATATCCTTTTACATGCTGCTTCAGCTTCAGGCCAGGTGGCTGTTGTGCGGCCATGTTTTGCTTCGGTTTTGGTGGAGGAACGGGCTTGTGGCTGATTTCGCCCTGCTGCCACATCACGTCTACCACCCTTGTGACGTCTCGAAATCCGTTGATGATGACTTGCTTGTGGCTTTCTTGTACCAAGCTGGCACAGTCTTCCATTATATTCCATCGGCCGGATGCCACCATTCCAACCTTCTTCGCTACTCGATCCAAACGGTCTTGGTTTTCGGTGATGGTGTGAGCTCCATCCAAACTGCGATGGCCAAACAACTCAGGGAGGAAATTGTGAAGTGGAGGCTTCACAGGGATGCCGTCCTCCGTTTCCCTGTGCTTTTGGATAAGTTGGACTCTCATCCGGGCCAAGGCATCATCGATCTCTTTGAGGCTCTCTGGATTGATGGTTGATGGTTTGCTCTGTGCTGCAGCAATGGTGAACTCTCTGGAGTGTTTCTCCAAATCATTCACCACCTGCAATGATTCCCAAGTGAAAACTTTGTGCTTCATTCCATACATTTCTAGATGACTTTGGATGTGGCACTTGTCGCAGATCAACTGGACACATGTTGGACACCAGTTGATGTCCAAGGCGGGCTTATCCAGATGACAGATGTCACACTGGACTAGGCCATAGTGAACGGTGGGAAGAGTGGATGAATCGCCGATTTCACATCCTTGGCGACATTGGGGGCATTCCAGTCGGCTTCCTCCACCTAGCATGCGCTCTAGGCAGATCAAACAGAGCCTGTGTTGACCTCTGCAAGGAAGAACCTTCAATGCCTCCATCTCCTCTTCACAGATGTCGCATGTTGCCATGGCCATAACTGGACGTGCAGCAGCAGCGGGTAGGCTTAACATCTAATACAATCTGTAGTGGGTGGGTGAGTTCAAAAAAAAAAATCAAACCAACCTCTTCAAGCATCCGTCGCATGAAGATAAGGCGATCTTTCCAAAAAAACTCATGTTCGCCTTTTCACGTTATCACGTACATACAGTAGTCAGTCACGTAAACCATTTCATTCCACCAGTCACCACGTACAATACATAACATACACACACGCATGCATGTGCCACTTCACTATACTGGTAAAATGAACAACGCTGTATAATGCATGCAGTAAAGTTACGCACGATACACGTGAATTTTCCAACTGCCAATAACGTCCAACTTTGGACTGTAATAAAGACAAGGGCTACCCTAACATCGACCTGCGAATTTTGAATTCAAACCCATTGTATCATAAACTATATTTTTATTCAAGTATTTTGCAAAAAAACCGCATTTCAAAATTCCTATCCGTTTCCCGAGTTATCGACGATAAAAATCGATAAATTTTAGTATTGAAGCGGAGCTCGGGAACGTTACGGTAGTGTAGGCTACCGTAACGGTTCCCAAATCCGTCTTCAGTACTGAACACAAATAACTCGTTAAGCGGGTAGGAATTTTGAAAAAAGCGGTTTTTTGCAAAAGACTTGAATAAAAATATACTAGTCTATGATTCAATGAGTTTGAATTCAAAGTCGATGTTAGGGTAGCCCTTGTCTTTTAGCCCCAAATTCCATTGTGAAAGTTTTTATTATTGCTGACATCAGCAACCAGTATAGTTGTTGCTATATTTTTTGGTCCCAACGATGACTAAGCATCTCATACAATGTACAGGACAGCGTCAGCCTATCTCATACAATCATGACACAGCGACAACCTGCCACAAAAAGATCATGTTTCTGATGTAAATATGAATGAATCATCATGCCAGTTTATTTTTGTTTTCTTCGGCAGTAAGTTATTGGAATTGGCAGTAATGGGGTGAACTCGTAGCTTTGATGTTTCGGCTGGCTATTAGGCTGAGAGGCCGGATCTAAAATTTGCATAATACAGTAAAAGGTGCCACCAACAAGCAGACGTGACAAAGCGCATAACGTCAATACAATACTGATGCAACTCTGTTTGATGCACCAACTGCGTATAGCGCATTGTTGTATTCGTCCGTGTTGTAGAAAATTCCAAATGCGCTCTGGAGAAGACATTCCAGCATAATCTGGTGCTGCGACGAAATCAGAGTCACGTGTTCATTCCGGAGTGCGAAAAGGATGGCACCTACGCCACCGTACAGGTCAGCTGATCGCCATCTCTTTATTGCAATCTCCAAGTGGTCTTCCTTTTAGTTTTTACTAAAATGGTTGCCATTTTAAATCGACGTTTACATAAGTTCATACGCTTGGTTCAATGTTCAATTATTTTGTGGTGGGGTTTGCCGTGATAAGTGAATATTGAGCTGTATTGTTTTTGCAGTGTCATCAAAGCACTGGCTACTGTTGGTGCGTGACCAAGTCAGGTCGACCCATCCCAGGCTCCTCTGTACAGTTCAAAAGGCCCAATTGCTTGCCACATGGTATATGAGATGGACATGCCCACAATTTTGTACATGTACATAACACAGTTGGGTACTGTGGGGTAAACCCGGACACGGGGTAAAGCCGGACACGGGGATAAACCCGGACACCTAGCATACCGTATTTTTGGGTGTATATCCCCCATTGTATATCCCCCCAGTGTATAGCCCCCATTGGCAAAACATAAATTTTGCCCATTGTATATCCCCGTATAACCCCCCATGTACTGGAAGGTACCTAGCCTACCTATGTAAGCTGGTCATAAGCTAGCTATAGCTACTCCTACACCATGCTACCATGCCTATAAGCTTAGCTGAGCATGTCTTGTACTAGAATAACCCTGTTTTGACCGCGATTATGCCCTAAAACACGTACAGGGTGTTTCATAATATACTCGCCGGATGTTTGTGCTTATATATCCCCACCGGAGTGTCACATTCGAATGCGGTTTTTTGCGTTGAATAGCCAAGCCTTCAACGTTGATGCAGCCAAAATTTCAGCTTTCCAGACCAACAGGAAGCGGCTCAAACAGCTCGATTTGCAAAGCGTCAATTTTCACACATTTTTGCAGGCGGCCAGGTACAGATCGGCTCCGGTTTCCCTCTCCCCAGTTTACCTAACCCAGTTCTCTCCTTACAAAAAAAAGTACGGATCTGCACTAACTAGCACCACACAAAAAATAACTCAGGATCTAGCCAACGTAGCGCAAAGCGGTTAAAAATCTCTCGATAAGTTTCAGCGGGATTGAAAATAAAAAAAACCGCATGCGTCTACGTGCCCTCTGTGTCGAGAAATCGCCAATTTCCTTAAGTACTAAAAATGTACACTTTTTTTGGATTATTCAACATAACTGAACAAGCCACAAAAATTTTTTCATTAAAACTAGCCTATCCTATGTAAAATTTGGCGTAGATTTCAATAATAGTATCGTTGATCCAAAAAATTTAACCCCTACCCAAACATTTTCAAAAATATACAAATTTTGTAAAATTATATACTAGGGGTTAAATTTTTTTAAAACACCGATACTGTTTTTGAAATCTACACCAAATTTTACATAGGATAGGCTACTTTTAATGAAAAAGTTTTTGCGGCATTGTTCATTTATGTGGAATAATCGAAAAAAGTGTACCTTTTTAGTATATTTTCAGTACTTAAGGAAATTGGCGATTTCTCGACACAGAGGGCACGTAGACGCATGCGGTTTTTTTTATTTTCAATCCCGCTGAAACTTATCGAGGGATTTTTAACCGCTTTGCGCTACGTTGGCTAGATCCTGAGTTATTTTTTGTGTGGTGCTAGTTAGTGCAGATCCGTGCTGTAGTTTTCCTTCCGCAGTATTCCCCTCCCCAGTTTTTGTCTGGAGCACAAGTTTCGGTAGAGTTTTCCATCTCCATGCCACTTCTCTTGCAGATTCGAACTTAGCAAACAGTGTTACAGCCAAAATTCGGTCATCCAAGCTTTTCCTTGGGACGCTGATGCCATGGTGATCAAACTGAAGTCTATCTTCGACAAGACTGCTCAAAAATGCATAAAAGTTAGCGTGGAATTTTGATCAGACTTGAAAGAGCGAGAAAAAAGCGAAAATGCAAATCAGTTGCCCCGCCTCAGTGCCCTGCCTCCGTTTTGCGCCAAAAAAGGCGCCGCAACTTTGACTGCTAACAGCGCCATGACAATACAACCTAGGAAGCTAAAATTTTGGCTGCATCAACGTTGAAGCCTTGGCTATTCAACGCAAAAAACCGCATTCGAATGTGGCACTCCGGTGGGGAGATATAAGCACAAACATCCGGCGAGTATATTATGAAACACCCTGTACTTTTGACCTCAAAAACATGCCTCTACACACCTCTCAAAAACAAAAATTATGTCCCATGTATATCCCCCCCCCCAGTGTATATCCCCCCCCCCCTAGTCTATAACCCCCATCAACCTCTCGATTTTTGTATAGCCCCGGGGCTACACATACACCCAAAAATACGGTAGCTCAGCAACCATTCGACCGATTGAGACAAGTATTCTACCAAACGATTCCTTGAACTCTCCTCAAATGAGCTACTATACTAGTATGTTCATCATTTGCTGATGCGGCAAGTTCGGAACAGCTGAGCGCTGAGGTGTCCGAGTTTACCCCGTGTCCAGGTTTACCCCACAGTACCCTACTATGTACTGTATGTACAGGGTGTTTCTTTCAGGTAAAGTGGGTCGTCGATCTTCGAAACGGCGTTTGGGTCGGAGAAGAAGGGGGTGTATGACGGCTGATCGCTCCACCTTCAGTAATTAATCTGTTGAAAATGTTCCGCACCGAGTACGAACGTGATCCCAGGAGCAAATTCAGGGGTGAGTCTACAGTATTGCTCTCTAAAAATATTACGATTATCGGTGGTATAGTACGTAGGTAGGCAAGGCTTTCAGCACTAATCCCACAGGCATATTGCGCCCGTACATATTTTAGCCATCAATTTCTGGGCTACAAAAATATTTTTTAAAGTTGCTCTACCCTTGATTTATTTTTGTTTCTAATAATCCTACGTATGTATCACTGGTGTTTACCCGCTCTTTCTCAGAGCCGAGTAAGTACGAGTAAAATTACTCGGGTAAACAGATTGTCGAGTAAAACTGAGTAACTTTACTCGGGTGGCAGCTTTACTCGAGTAAAATACCCATAATTTGCCCGAGTACTCGAGTAATCATACATCACATTCTGGTGTCCAAAATGGTGACTTTCATCTGGTTTTTGCGTAAAAGGCTGTTCAGCTTGACCTTCTCTAGCTGACATGATCACAAAAATTGCGCTTTTCCAAAAATAAGAAGTAAGAACCAATAATTGCACTTGCTTTTGGAAGTCAAAAGTACACATTGTCACGAATTTGAGCGGGCCATCTTGGGATTTCGCTTACTCGGGTAAATTTACTCGAGTAAAACGGTTGAGTAAGAAGAAAAGCGCTAAAAATCAATCAAAATTTTACTCGGGAAAATTGGCGAGTACGAGTAAACTTGCTGGTTGAAGGAGCGAGTACGAGTAAAATCGAGTAAATCCCTCATGCCCCCGGGTGAGTACGAGTAAATTTACTCGGCTCAAAAAGTGCCGAGTACTCGAGTACAAGTACTCAAAATTTTTACTTGCACACCAGTGGTATGTATCCCTTCAGCGTACAAAGTGAGCACGAGTTCCATGGACAAGAAGATTCTGAGCTGGAAATTCGCGCAGCTGGACAACAACGGGGATTTGCGCATCAGTCGACGGGAAATGCGGGGGTTAAAACGGATGGTGCGCAAGCTGGTGCAGCCTCGCGCCTGCGCCAGACGGTTCACCAAGTACTGCGACCTGGATCACGATCGGAAAATCACGCGACAGGAATGGTTCACTTGCCTCGGCGTGGATATCAACAGTACTAGTAAGTGCGGGCGCAGCAAGAAAAGAACATAACATATTGGTCATTGTACCTACTGTACATACATATTGGTTTGGGTATTGGTTGTATGTACTGTACTGTAGTGTATGCTAGCGTGGGGTAATTCGGCCAATGGGGTTAATTCGTTAGATATCTGGCGGCTTTAGCCCCCATATATCTAACCAAGGTAAGGTAACGTAGCTCAGCTGTATCACCTTTTGGGTTGAAGGTCGTAACAAACTCCGTACGTGCATAGGCCTATTGTTTCTTGTTGTATTGTACATATACATCTACTGTAGGTATATGAATGTACACGTGCAACTTACTTACGGTAGTGGTAGTAGTCTCTCTCTGTTTCTAGGACTAGCCTTCAGCTTCATCAAAGGTGATAGATGATAGCCCTATAACGACAATCGTACGCACTATTGCGTCCCTAAGGAGTGCTCACTCCGGAAGTAGATGTGCATTTTCTCCTTAGCTTGAGGTTAAGGAGTAAATGCACATCTACTTAAGGAATTCCTTAAGTAGATGTGAAATTTTTCTGGTCAAAAAGTTCCGGAAAAAAATTTGTACAACGGATTACTCCTTATGTTTCTCTGTAGGCCGAATGTAAGGATTTTCATCGTTAGTGAAATGTAAACGGAGTTAGTCTTTTTATAAAGTTGACGATATTTGTCGTTTGCTGAAGCATTTGTTTTCTCCTTTACTTAGCCCTATGACTGAGATTGGATGTACTATTGTGCACTATTGGACTGCGCAGTAGAAGTGAAAATTTTTTGGTCAAAAAGTTCCCGAATAGGATTGTGCAAACCCACTCTTTTAGTAGCTCCCTTTGTTTAGTTGTAATGGATGCGCTGTGGAGCTTACTCCATAACAATTCCTTCACCTGCTACTGTACCCTAGGGTTCATATGGCTGGTTTAGTGAAAATCTGTTGTCTGGAGTTGTAGCTCAGTGGTAGATTTCCAAGCTACCAATCTTATGACCGGTTTTCGATTCTCTGGGAAGTCATGTTTTTTTATTTATTATTTTTATTTAAGCGTATTTTTTATAATTATTAAATTTTTATTATTTACAATTATTAGATTAAATTTTATGAATTTTATTCTTTTAAATTAAAATAGGCCTATACCTAATTTTACATTTTTTATGGCGGGTGCACAAGTGTTGAACTTAGCATCATGGTGGTCTGTGAGCAAATTATGGACTTTGTTTCATATCCCACATTCACCTTCGGACATCTTATTGTTACTGCAAATTTCTCACTAGAACATGGTCTGTGACAAAATTAGCCAATCCAGACTCAACTCCATAACCTAACATCAGTTTATGTACCTATGCAACAGTCTGATATCAGTCAAAAGGACATACGTTTCACTTATCGCGTCTTAAAACTAAACTTTTAGCATGATACTACTAGTAAATGAACCTACTCCATTACATAACAGTCTTAGCTTGCTGTCATGTTTGATGCCTTGTCAATGCGTGCTAATTACTTTGCGAGTTCGTTCTTACTTGGATGTGCACTTGTTGTATTATGGGGGAAAACCTTTGATAAGGAATGTCTCTTAGTAAAGATACTAAGGATTAAGGAATGTATCACGATATTACAGAATTAAAAACAAACATTCAAAAGTCAGCCCTCCCTAACAACTAAATTCCAAACCTAATGAAAGAAACTAATGTGCACAGAAAAGGATATATTTCTACTTACTTTCAACCAAACCAAAACCATTTTCTGGAATAAAATACTTTACCTCATCAAAGCTGAAGATTTCATTCACCAGCTGCTACACGGCAGCAAAGGACTATTTCCGTTTCTCGACATCACCAAACCGGATGCAAATCCTTGGCCCAAAAAAATCGCTACGGACTTTTATGCTTTGAAAACTCCGTACTTATGGACTACTTTCTTTACTCTAGCCAAACATAATGGAACAATATCCTATGCTAACTCCTTTGCTAAATGCAACATCCGGAGAATAAACCATTACATTCCGATGCTTTATGGAACATTTTCCTTTGATCATGCTTTGCTATGAATAAAACTCCACATCCACTTTGTGATAAAGGAGCAAAGTCTTCAATGCTAAACGATTAATGGAAAATTGCCCTCAACTGAAAAAACACAAATTTACCAAAGGATTATGCAAAGGATTTCACTCTGAACACCTCACTCTCCTGCTACGGAAAAAAATTTGTCCAAACGCTTCCTCATTCCTTTACTTTTCAGTACAAAATCGGAGTAAAGGACTAAAATTTGCGCACCTTACCTCAACAAAATCCGATTAAAGGTATGTGGACTCGAAAAAAAATCCCATAGTGGCAAATTGTTTTCCTTTGAAAAAGTTCTGGAGAAAATCAACAACTGTGTAAAAAATCCGGAAGTAGATGTGACAAAAAAATGTCACATCTACTTCCGGAGTAAAAGTTCAGGAGTTAATTCTCATGCGGCACCCATTGCCGTTATAGGGATAGGTGATAGATCAAAGGTGATACTCAGCTTGATTATAGAGTAGACTATGTACGTACTCGTTCGTGCTTCCTGACCGCGTGCTTGCGTTAGTTGAACGTACATATTGTATAGTAGTAGTAGTTGTTGTTGTGCTAGTAGTGGTTGCTGTTGGTTGTACAATTATTGCACTGGCTGTTGCATTCGTAGTCATACCGACAGCTTTGGCTGATTTGCTTTCTGCTTTTGTCCAATTCTGTTCCTTATTTGCTCTTTTTGCTGACCATTTCGCTTTCTTTGCAGCTTCTTACCGCATTTTCTCATCATTGCTAAACGCAGACGCAGCTAACAATGCAGCTCTGGCTTTTTCTGACCACAATCAGCATGCAGAACTGATGCAAAGTGACACTCCAGTTGCCAGCGACGACCAACATTTCCCAGTTACATTTCCTCTTTCTGGTAATATTTTTACTTAAAGGTACGTAACCTTCTGCAGATAGATAATAGCCCAAACTCAGCTTTGCATGTATGGCTTATACCTGTTTGCTTGCTTGCTACGCTTGTGGTTTGATGCAACTCATTTTTTCCTATTTGTACAGTACATATATTTTTTCCTATTTGTTCTCAAGGATGTCTTTTTGTTTTTCAGGAAATATTGAAGCTGCCACAGGCTGGGGTTCAAGAAAAAACAGTCATTCACCTGCAATTGGCTCCGACTTTATCCTCAAGGAAAACGTCTACAATCTTTCGTTTGTGTCCTCATGTAGGGACTTAGGCGTGATTATGTCTTCTAGTTTTTCTTTTTCTCAGCATTGCTCTATTATATCAGCAAAAGCGTATGGGGTCGCGCGATCCATTCTCAAAGCTTTCAGTACAAACAATGATGAAATCCTAATGCGTGCATACTATACATACGTACGGCCACTGTTAGAGTTTGCAACTGTAGTGTGGAGCCCCTCTAAGGTATCTGATATCAGGTTAATTGAGCGAGTGCAGTCATACTTTACTTCTGCTGTTTTCTCTAGGTGTCATGGTTTCAAGCCTAACTATGAGTTGCGATGTGCTCACCTAGGCATTCAGAGTTTGGAGGTGCGTCGTATTAAAGCCGATCTTTGCATGTGCTACTGTGTATTTATGGGGCGCGTAGACTTAGATGAAAATCAGTTTTTTCATAGGGCGCGGTCAACTCGAGGCCATCCGCTGCGCCTCATTGTGCCATATGCTAATACTAGCTTACAACAAACAATGTTTTGGCATCGCGTTATATCTCTGTGGAACCAGCTGCCTGAAAATATTGTGTCAAGTAGGCTAGCTCGCGAAATTCATTTCTAACTTCTCTAGACAGTATTGATATTGCTGGTCATGCCCGCGTCTTCAAGTTTTAAACCTTACCGCGACTTTCATATTTATTTATTATGTACATAGTGTTGTAAAATGTGTGCTTTGCTGTTCACATTCGACACTTGCTATATTCATGTCGACTTTTGACTGAATAAACGATTAAGCCTTGGCTACATAATGCAAAAAACCGCATTGAAATCTGAGCTTTAGCTCGAGAGTTATAAGCGCGGAAACCCCCGGAGTTTATTATGCGGGACACCCTGTATATTATTGTACATACATACTACATTACTGTAAAGCTTCGTGTATAACCCCCCTTCGAATATAACCCCCCCTCGTGTATAACCCCCCCTATTTGGTGACTAACGATTTTTATCCCCCCCTCTAACCAAAATTTTTAAAACGCGTAAAACGCGCAAATAACGCAAAATAAGCATGTTGGTGATGATTCGGCACATTTTGCTTGGTCTCGTGTATAACCCCCCTCGTGTATAACCCCCCTCGAATCGGCGACTAACGATTTTTATCCCCCCGGGGGTTATACACGAAGCTTTACAGTACTTTAGTACATACACAACATGCTGTATATATTATACCATACATGCATGCACGCATGTATTATGCAATAGAAAAAACCGCATTGAAATCTCAGCTTTAATTCGAGAGTTGTAAGCGCGGAAACCCCCGGAGTTTATTTTGGGACACTCTGTACTACAGGGTGGTTTTTTTCTCCTATACGATTTTGATTGCCAATTTCAAAAGGTTACCCTGCACCGATTTCGCTCAAATTTTGCCCACATATTTCCGAGCGTTTACCATTTACTTGGTAAAAATTTCGAGTTAAAATGCTGCACTATTAGTGAGAATTTTCTCTTCCTTTCGAAATTGCAATTTCGAGCTGTTTCAACCCATTTTTTTACTGCCAAATGATTGAATACCTTTTTTTGGAGCCCAACGGCTCTTTCCTAAGAGCAAAATAATTTCAGCAAGTTGGAACCTAAGCCCTAAACAGCCAAAAAAACATTGACAGCGTTGGTGACATTGCTTCGAAATTGTCTCAATTCTCATCAGTGCTGCTCATGCCTGATCAGAGTGCACTCTGCATCATCAGCTGATGAGCCATAATCACCAGATTTGGTGACTCCCGACAAATCTTTCTGGGGGTGTAGAGAAGAAAAAAGGTCTAAAAGGACGAATCCAATGCCGTTTACCATTTGAAAAAATGCAGCAGTGCCACTTGCCATGATTTCCGAAATTTTGATGAGAGAATTGTAGCAGTAGTCAAAAATTATGGTGAAAATTGTGATTACATGTTCTCTGCTGTATTTCTCACTACCAGTGCAGCATTTTAACTCGAAATTTTTATCAAGTAAATGGTAAACGCTCGGAAATATGTGGGCAAAATTTCAGAGAAATCGGTTCAGGGTAACCTGGTCAAATTGGCAATCAAAATCGTATAGGAGAAAAAAACCACCCTGTACTATTACTACTGGTGTCACCACCTCTGATGCTGACGGGGGGGTACGGCCTTTGGGCCAATTCTGACCTGACGCTATTCTGACGGTCGGGGGGGGGGGAGGGGGGGGTACCCATCCATTTCGGCTGAAAACCACCTGACGTAATTTGTACACGCTCCCTTACAGGGTGTCCCGATTATAAACGAAGAAAATTCTTCATTCGCTTTTACTCCACCCTGGAGTGCAGTATGATCGCCAGTGGACACATGGCATTTTCTGAAGAGATGAGCAGTAAAGAGATGGCTGTACGATGGAAGTTCACACAACTGGACGGACACCAACAAAAACAATGTACTAATGGAAAAAACCAATCACCATAAATAAATACAAGCTGGACGGTAGCCCATAGGCTATTTTTTGCAGAAATTGGAGCGCCTAGAGTGGAAGATCTACCGACGCGAAATGAAAACTTGGAAGGGCGTGAAGAAATGCGGTCGTAACTTTCTTCGTAATTTCTGCGATGTAAATCAGGATCGCGTCATTTCTTTTCATGAATGGATCAACTGCGCCCTCAAAGCAAATGACGGTAACCAAAAGGAGCGGCTGCTCATAAAATTTATTGTTATTCAGTAGGACGAAACACTTTTGATTTTTAGGGGGTCCTACGCCAGTTCGAAGCATATCCGGTGCCCCAATATCGGCAAAAATCCCTTCCAGGGCATTTTGGACCCAGATCAATAAAACTGTGGAATCATCAATGACGACCATGCGCAAGACTAAAAATTTCCCTTGAAGAGATGTCACTGGCAAAATGATCAGAACTGTTCCAAATGAGGTGCAGATAAACTCCTATGCATCAAAACACCTCAAAAACGCTGTTTTTAGCGCAAAAACACTTGATTTCCCTTACTTTTCGCGGTTCGCAATAGGGGGCTATACACGAGGGCAAATGACGTCAGTGGCCGATTTGGGGGGGGGAGGGGGCTATACACCACTGATGTCAGAGTAAAATTTACCGGTACTTTTCCCGGGTAAAATGGCCAATTTTGGGCCGGGTAAAATTACTTTACTTTACCCGATGCTATGGCTTATCGGGTAAGGTTTACCGGTACCCGGCAGAATGGATGCTTACCCGGGTAAAAATGCTGAAAGTGCGGGTAAGTACTGCTAATACTTACCCGATTTACTCGGCCATACTTTCTAGTACTTACTCGGATAGATGTACTCAGGTAAAGCTTGTGCTCTGGACAGATTAGCACTGCTTGGATCAATTTCTGAATCGGTCAGACGATATTATAACGTACCTATCTTCAAACAGCGTGTACGCATTCAGTACGCTGGGTGGGGTAAGGTATGTTATGGATTGTAATCTAACGCATGTGCATGTATGTATGGGCGCATAGCAACCAATTTCAAAGCAAAAATCCCCTACCTATGTACTTACTCGATTTTACCTGGGTAAAATGCTTACATGGGTTTACTTTACCCGTTTTGACAAGGGCCGGGTAAAGTTACCTTACTTTACCCGGGATAGAGCATACCCGGGTAATTTACTTTACTTTACCCGTTTTCACTGAAGACCGAGTTGACATCAGTGCTATACACGAGGGGGGTTATACACGAGAGGGGGCTATATACGGAACATTACAGTACTCAGTACTAATGTGAAGTGAACAGAAATAATGCAACTGTACGACGGTATTATTCCTTGATCACTAATTGGATCCTTTCGATGCGAATTATCTTGCGTCTTACTGTATTTTGATAAGTTTTCCTTCGCACAGATCAGTTTGCGAGCGTGTCCATTACTTTCCTTCTACCGGGTGTGCGATATTTCATCTCTTCGACTTTTTGTGTTCCGTGTTGTTGTTTGTGTTTTCAAGTGTAATGTACGCTTACAAATATTGGCGCTGTTTCTTCGAGGTCGACCATGACATAATGCGGGTCTTTGGGCGAATTTTTGTGTATTTTGTTGTTTTTTGTTCGTTTGTAAATTCTTGCACCTTCAGTATGTGCCTTCGTTTCAACGAGAATGAGAGAATCAGAGTTGAATGGAGTGTCAGTGTACTATGCATACTTACCCCTTCCTACCTGCTCATAGTAGCTAGCTGCACATGTACAATGCACGTTTTGAAACGCGAATATTCTGCATCTATTTGACTTGATAATAAATAAAGATACTAGCTATTTAATAGTAGTGTATGAAGAACTTTTGTGATTTGGTCTTTAGCAGTGAACATTTTTTTTCAAAATTCACCATTACTTTACCGTATTTTTGGGTGTATAGCCCCAAAAATCGAGAGGTCTGATGGGGGGTTATACACTGGGGGATATACACTGGGGGGGGGGGGATATACATGGGACAAAATTTATGTTTTTGAGAGGTGTGTAGAGGCATGTTTTTGAGGTCAAAAGTACGTGTTTTAGGGCATAATCGCGGTCAAAACAGGGTTATTCAAGTACAAGACATGCTCAGCTAAGCTTATAGGCATAGTAGCTTGGTGTAGGAGTAGCTATAGCTAGCTTATGACCAGCTTACATAGGTAGGCTAGGTACCTTCCAGTACATGGGGGGTTATACACCAGGGGGGATATACACTGGGCAAAATTTATGTTTTGCCAATGGGGGTTATACACTAGGGGGATATTCAATGGGGGATATACACCCAAAAATACGGTATTCGTTATGCAGTAGCTATGTAGGTTGGCTTCTTCTTATCTTATAATAGCTAGCTACTCACTGTTTTTCTGTGCGTCGGCATTGTTTGGTAGTTATTTATATCGATTATTATTGATTCTTGCGTATCTTTATTTATTGCGCGGTGTAAGGCAATACATGGCATGGCAAAGTCTTGTTGCGTTAATGTTATGATGATCGAAATATGTATTTGAAATCGTACGAATTTCGAGCGTAGTAAAAGAGAACGATACGAAACGAACGGCAAGCTTTTCATGATTATTATCCGTCAACACAGCAAGACTGATCACAAAATACTCACATAATAAGCTGAATAAAATTAATAATACTATATTGTAAAAAACTGTAACTGAACACACGCACACAAAAGAATACTACTGTATTTTGGTTTAATGATTGAATCACTAAAATGTTGTTGTAGTTCCCGGTACAGCAGTCTTCTGCATATTTTTATGTAAATCGTTGTGCCCGCCCATACTGTACAATAGTGGGGCGTGCGCGTGGCACACAACAGACTGATCGGTGGAGATATTTATTTACAACTTATAGCCTATGTGGTACGTATGTAGATAGTCAATATCTCATTTGCCAACAAAAGTTTGGCGTTTGGAATCCCTTCCAAATCATCACCGGGCACGCATAAAAAAATATGCACGTATGTATCGGTATAAAAAATACTATGTACATTACCAGTGATAGAAACGGACATTACACGTAGTGCACACCTTCCTCAACGTATCCATATCCGGAATCTTGCACCCTCGCTTTATCGAAACGTACCCAAGGTGGTGTGAGCGAATGACCTGATGAAGCTTCTGCTGACCGCCGGCACTCCACCCACCCCCAAGCAGCCAGAGGGTCTTCAGATGCCGCCATCCTTGAACAGCTTCCAGGACCCGCAGCTCATTCTGCTCGCTCAGCTCCGTGTTGCACAGGGGCAAACGAGTTACCTTCTGACAGGAGTTGAGTCCTTGCAGCAGCTTGATGGTCGACTCAGCTGAAGCCTCCACTGGCTGGACATAGAGCCAGGACACTTGACTGCCTTGGATGTACTCCCGAATCTTCGTCACATCCCCTACTTGCAGTGAACCCAGGCGTAGAAGCCCGAGCAAATTCAGGTTGGAAGGAAGCAGTCGGAAGATATCACCAATGCCAGACATGCTGCGGTTGTTGCCGTCGATTCCAAGACAATTTAGGTTTGGTAGTGCTTGTAGAAGCGAACCAAGTAGAGCTGAAAGGTTTCGGATATCTGAAGGGGACAGGTTGTAATTGATTTGCAAGTATAGGAGTTCTACAGGGTGTCTCACGTAGACCTACCTAACGACTCAGCCTTATAACTTTTGTACTACAGTAGATATCAAGTTGAAATTTTGTCCCCAGAAACCCAAGAATATACCATACTTTGTGGCAAAATTTGAGCCAGGTAGGTAAAGTAGGGATGAAATTACGAGCTTGCGAAGTTGCGACCACTTTTTTCAACATTTGAAATCAGTGGTGCCACTATTGACCTCGACAGACCCTTGAAGGCTGTTATGGGTAGTAAATCGCCTGTATTTTTGAATCCTTTGTGTTCTGGACTGTGATGACGTTCAGCCATTGTTGTTTCACCATATTACCTCGTTGGATAAGCTGCTTGACCATGCTGAGCAGAAGGTTCTTATCTCAAAGCCATGCTCAGTGCGGAAATTGATAAAAACGGGGTCCAAAATGTCTAAGCCTGTAATTTCGTTCGCTGTGGGCCTATTTGGTTCAAATTTTGCCACAAAGTATGGTATATTCTTGGGTTTCTGGGGACAAAATTTCAGCTTGATATCTACTGTAGAACGGAAGTTATAAGGCTGAGTCGTTGGGTAGGTCTACGTGAGACACCCTGTATTTGCTTCATCTCTTTTGGCTTCATCACTGGAGCCTGGCCAGCTGACCATGGCGATGTCATCTGCAACTGCAACCGCTGCACACACGTATGCACATCATTCCTGGCAACAATGTCAAAGAACTGTTGCAAGTTGGACCCGTTTCCTTCATACACCCACTGACTCAGTCCCAAACCGGTTTCGAGGATTTCATTGCCATTTGCTCGTGCCAGCTCATCCATTGTCAGGACCACTGACCCGACCTTTTCCCCAAGGTAGAAATCATAGTATTCTTTCACATGCTGCTGCAGCTTCAGGCCAGGTGGCTGTTGTGCGGCCATGTTTTGCTTCAGTTTTGGTGGAGGAACGGGCTTGTGGCTGATTTCGCTCTGCTGCCAGAGTACATCTACAGCCCTTGTGACGTCTCGAAATCCGTTGATGATGACTTGCTTGTGGCTTCCTTGCACCAAACTGGCACAGTCTTCCATTATATTCCCTCTGCCGGATCCCACCATTCCTACCTTCTTCGCTACTCGATCCAAGCGGTCTTGGTTTTCGGTGATGGTGTGAGCTCCATCCAAACTGCGATGGCCAAATAACTCAGGGAGGAAATTGTGAAGAGGAGGCTTCACACCACCTTCCGTTTCCCTGTGCTTTTGGATAAGCTGGACTCTCATCTGGGCCAAGGCATCATCGATCACTTTGAGGCTCTCTGGATTGATGGTTGATGGCTTGCTCTGTGCTGCAGCAATGGTGAACTCTCTGGAGTGTTTCTCCAAATCATTCACCACCTGCAATGATTCCCAAGTGAAAACTTTGTGCTTGATTCCATACATTTCTAGATGACTGTGGATGTGGCATTTGTCGCAAATCAGCTGGACACATTTTGGACACCAGTTGATGTCCAAGGCCGGCTTGTCTAGATGACAGATGTCGCACTGGACTAGGCCATAGTGAACGGTGGGAAGAGCGGATGAATCTCTGATTTCACATCCTTGGCGACATTGGGGGCATTCCAGTCGGCTTCCTCCACCTAGCATGCGCTCTAGGCAGATCAAACAGAGCCTGTGCTGACCTCTGCACGGAAGAACCTTCAATGCCTCCATTTCCTTGTAACAGATTTCGCATGTTGCCATGGCCATAACTGGACGTGCAGCAGCAGCGGGTAGGCTTAACATCTAATACAATCTGTAGTGGGTGGGTGAGTTAAAAAAAAAAATCAAACCAACCTCTTCAAGCATCCGTCGCATGAAGATAAGGCGATCTTTCCAAAAAAACTCATGTTCGCCTTTTCACGTTATCACGTACATACAGTAGTCAGTCACGTAAACCATTTCATTCCACCAGTCACCACGTACAATACATAACATACACGCATGCATGTGCCACTTCACTATACTGGTAAAATGAACAACGCTGTATAATGCATGCAGTAAAGTTACGCACGATACACGTGAATTTTCCAACTGCCAATAACGTCCAACTTTGGACTGTAATAAAGACAAGGGCTACCCTAACATCGACCTACGAATTTTGAATTCAAACCCATTGTATCATAAACTATATTTTTATTCAAGTATTTTGCAAAAAAAACCGCATTTCAAAATTCCTATCCGTTTCCCGAGTTATGATGATGATGATGATGATGAATTATTTACTGTTGCCACAAAGTACCAAGTAAAAATAAATTTTTAGTATTGAAGCGGAGCTCGGGAACGTTACGGTAGTGTGGGCTACCGTAACGGTTCCCAAATCCGTCTTCAGTACTGAACACAAATAACTCGTTAAAGCGGGTAGGAATTTTGAAAAAAGCGGTTTTTTTGCAAAAGACTTGAACAAAAATATAGTCTATGATTCAATGAGTTTGAATTCAAAGTCGATGTTAGGGTAGCCCTTGTCTTTTAGCCCCAAATTCCATTGTGAAAGTTTTTATTATTGCTGACATCAGCAACCAGTATAGTTGTTGCTATATTTTTGGTCCCAACGATGACTAAAGCATCTCATATAATGTACAAGGACAGCGTCAGCCTATCTCATAAAATGTACAGTACCTACATGACACAGCGACAACCTGCCACAAAAAGATAATGTTTCTTGTAAATATGAATGAATCATCATGAAAGTTTATTTTGTTTTCTTCGGCAGTAAGTTATGGGAATTGGCAGTATGGGGTGAACTCGTAGCATTGATGTTTCGGCTGGCTATTAGGCTGAGAGGCCGGATCTAAAATTTGCATAATACAATAAAAGGTGCCACCAACAAGCAGACGTGACAAAGCGCATAACGTCAATACAATACTGATGCAACTCTGTTTGGTGCACCAACTGCGTATAGCGCATTGTTGTATTCGTCCGTGTTGTAGAAAATTCCAAATGCGCTCTGGAGAAGACATTCCAGCAAAATCTGGTGCTGCGACGAAATCAGAGTCACGTGTTCATTCCGGAGTGCGAAAAGGATGGCACCTACGCCACCGTACAGGTCAGCTGGTCGCCATCTCTTTATTGCAATCTCCAAGTGGTCTTCCTTTTAGTTTTTACTAAAATGGTTGCCATTTCAAATCGGCATACGCTTGGTTCGATTTAGTGGTGGGGTTTGCCGTGATAAGTGAATATTGAGCTGTTTTGTTTTTGCAGTGTCATCAAAGCACTGGCTACTGTTGGTGCGTGACCAAGTCAGGTCGACCCATCCCAGGCTCCTCTGTACAGTTCAAAAGGCCAAGTTGCTTGCCACATGGTGAGATGGACATGTCCACAATTTTATGCCATGTACATAACACGGTATATGCACTGTATGTACATCACTACATTGTACAGGGTGTTTTTTTCAGGTAAAGTGGGTCGTCGGTCTTCGAGACGGCGGCTGGGTCGGAGAAGAAGGGGGTGCATGACGGCTGATCGCTCCACTTTCAGTAATAATCTGTTGAAAATGTTCCGCACCGAGTACGAACGTGATCCCAGGAGCAAATTCAGAGGTACCCGGTCTACCTACAATATTTGCTCTCTAAAAATATTACGATTATCGAGGGGCTTTCAGCACTAATCCCATAGACATTTGACGCCCCTAGCCGTCAATTTCTGGGCTGCAAAAATATTTTGGAGGTTTCTCCGCCCACCCTTGATTTATTTTGTTTCTAATGATCCTACGTATGTGTTCAGCGTACAAAGTGAGCACGAGTTCCATGGACAAGAAGATTCTGAGCTGGAAGTTCGCCCAGCTGGACAACAACGGGGATTTGCGCATCAGTCGACGGGAAATGCGGGGGTTAAAACGGATGGTGCGCAAGCTGGTGCAGCCTCGCGCCTGTGCCAGACGGTTCACCAAGTACTGCGACCTGGATCACGATCGGAAAATCACGCGACAGGAATGGTTCACTTGCCTCGGCGTGGATATCAACAGTAAGTGCGCACGGCAAGAAAAAGAACATGAACCAGGGGGTAGGTAGCCAACGAAAACTTGCGGCGCAAAATGCCAAATTTACCTCTTCGCCTGCCACCTTTCGGCACCTCTTCATATCTACCATACGGCAATTTTACGCCTCTGGTAGCTCAATTTTGGTGCGCAAATGGAAAACTAACTGGGGCGGAAATGCGCCTCAAGTTACCACGTACCTACCCCCCAAGTACGCGTAGGGTAGCTTGGTTTAATTCGTCAGCTACCATGGTGGTTTTAGCCCCCATATCTAACCAAGGTACATACATGGTTCCTTTCCTACTGTACGTACGTAGCTCAGCTGTATCACCTTTTTGTTGGGTTGAAGGTCGTAACTGTAACTGCGTGAATAGGCCTAATTGACTCTTGTTGTTGTTTTGTAAATACGTTTACATACAGGGTGTCTCACGTAGACCTCCCTAACGACTCAGCCTTATAACTTCCGTACTACAGTAGATATCAAGCTGAAATGTTCTCCCCAAAAACCCAAGAATATACCATACTTTGTGGCAAAATTTGAGCCAGATAGGTTAACCAGGGATGAAATTACGAGCTTGCAAAGTTGCGACCACATTTTCAACATTTTGAAATCGGTGGTGCCAGTATTGACCTCGACAACTTCTTGAACGCTGTCATGGGCGGTAAATCGCCTGTAGTTTTGCATATTTTGTGTTCTGGACTGTGATAATGTTCAGCCATTGTTGTTCGACCATATTGCCATGTCGTATAAGCTTCTTGACCATGCTGAGCAGAATATTCTAATCTCAAAACCATGCTCAGTGCGGAAAATGATAAAAACAGGGTCCAAAATTTCTACGCCTGTAATTGTTCGCTGTGGGACTATCCGGCTAAAATTTTGCTACAAAGTATGGTATATTCTTGGGTTTCTGGGGACAAAATTTCAGCTTGATATCTACTGTAGTACAGAAGTTATAAGGCTCGATCGTTAGGGAGGTCTACGTGAGACACCCTGTAGTACATACGTACCCATACATACAGGGTGTCCCGAAATAAACCGGCCACCTTTCCGGGCATGTAACTCTGGAACGACACTAGAGATTTTCATGCGGCTTTTTTTATCTTGTAGCCAAGGCTTTAACTGAGATGTGTACAAAATTTTAGCTTCGTATGCCCAGTGGAAAGGTGCTCAAACACCTTCTTTCTCCGGCGGTCAAAAACGAGGGTTTTTCTAACTGGTAGTGCCGATTAGTGGTCTATTGTGCATGGGTCCAAGACATAATTAGTCTCATAATAAAAAAGAAGTCCCAAAATGCTAGGAAATGTGAATCTCACGCAGTAACCCCAATTCCACCATGCAAACGCATGGAACAGGGTATCTTGAAAAATTAAGGCCGAATTTTTCTCCATACTGAAGAAAAACGTCGATTTTGAACTTCGAGATTCAAACCGTCGTAATTTCCGAAGTATGTGGACCAAATAGCTGAAATTTTGTACAGATCTCAGTTGAAGCCTTGACTACAAAATACAAAAAACCGCATGAAAATCTCAATTGTCGTTCCAGAGTTACATGCCCGGAAAGGTGGCCGGTTTATTTCGGGACACTCTGTATAACTGTATGTACTGTATGTACACGTGCAACGTAGTACGTACGGTAGTGGTGTTAGTCTTTCTCTGTTTCTTTCTAGGACTAGCCTTCAGCTTCATCAAAGGTAGCCACACAGCTTGCATATATACATAGAGTATGTATGTAGACTAGTACGTTATTCGTGCTTCCTGACCGCGTTCTTGTGTTAGTTGAACACGGTAATAGTAGTTGTTGTAATAGTAGTGGTTGCTGTTGGTTGTACTAATTGCACTGGTTGTTGCATTCGTAGTCAATACCGTCAGCTTTGCTGCTTCGCTGCTTCGCTTTCTGCTTTTGTCCAAATCTATTCTTAACGCAGAACTTTTTGTGTTGACCTTTTGCTTTACAGCTTCTTACCGCATTTTCTCATCATTGCTGAATGCAGACGCAGCTAACAATGCAGCTCTGGCTTTTACTGACCACAATCAGCATGCAGAACTGATGCAAAGTGACACTCCAGTTTCCAGCGACGACCAACATTTCCCAGTTGCATTTCCTCTTTCTGGTAATAAACAAGCTTTTACCTACTCACCTCCGCAGATACTAAAGTACAAATTATAATTCTGGGACCCATGCATTATTTATCTTGAGAACTACGCGACGTAGAGCAAAGCGGTCAAAACTTCCACGGATAACTTTAGCTCGCCTCTCCAATAAAAAAAACCGTTTGATTCTATCTGCTCTCAGTGTCGAGATCTCGCCGATTTCCTTCAACACTGAAATCGTGTCACCTTTGGCAGACGCTAAACCACGCAAACCACGACACCCCACGACCCTGTACGCCCGATGCCCATTTTTATTGTTTTCATCATGTATGCATATTTCTACCACTATTTATTTTTCGGGCGTTTGCGAGGTTTAGAATTGCCCAATGGTCCACGCCCAATTTGCCGATTTTAGTACTGAAGGAAATTGGCGAGATCTCGACACTGAGAGCAGATAGAATCAAACGGCTTTTTTTATTGGAGAGGCGAGCTAAAGTTATCCGTGGACGTTTTGACCGCTTTGCTCTACGTCGCGTAGTTCTCGAGATAAATAATGCATGGGTCCCAGAATTATAAAATTTGTACTGTAGCCAAATACAAAGCCTTGCATGTATGACGTTTGGCATGCTTGCTTACTTGGCGCTTGTGTTTTTCCATGCATACTATACTACAAGCGACGCCTTTTCAGGTCCGATTTTTCGACGTACCCGCCTCTGTCTTTCAGCACCTGTGCAGCCGTCTTCAAAACTCTGGAAAGACTCTTTTTCAAGCATGTTCATAGGGATGGCGGCACTGTTTCCTTTATGTTTTGGCATTGTAAGCTGCAGAAGATCCGAATGGATGCTTGAATGGAGCGGAACTGCACACCTCCTTCCACGTGGATTTCAAAAATCGAGCGCTTCTCGCGCTACTGCCTATTTTGACCCCAATGTTTGAGGCTTCATAATTCCCTTCGTACTTAAGACCCATCAATGAAATTTTGCATGATTGTCAGGCATATTTTCAAGTTTCTATTTAAAAAAACCTGGTTGAAATTCCTCTCTTAATACAGAAGTTATAAGCATTTTAGAGATTGCATATCATAGTAAACAGCCTGTACGTGTATTACCACCGTACCAACTTGTGGGACACGTGCGTTTTCAGCTCCAACAGTAACAAGGACATTTTTTTCCAGCCTGTAAATTTTATTCTATTGATATGCATCGCAAACATACGTAATCGCAGACTATGCTATGACATCAGGATCCAAAATGCGTTGTGCCATGCACGCATTGTGTACTGTACATACCCAGTACAGGAGTAAGGCTTACAGTAATATGGCAAGTATGAGCGTAAGTATAGCCACACAATGTAGTAAAGTACTAATGTTCTGAAGTGATCCATTTTCGCGGCGACAAGACATAATAGGATAATATGTTAGGTGTACTGAGCTAAAATCTACTAAATCACCCAAGGTCCAATGACACCTCCGAACCACGGACCTGCGAGCCATGGACCTCCGAAGTGGTTATGGTAGTGAGAGTGGAAATGAGTGGAACCACCGATCCAGCCGCCCCAAACTGGCACAGGCACAGCCATACCTACAGGAGACGGGTAGGGAACACCCACCGGTACGCTGACCGGCACGTTAACTGGCACGCCAACCGGGACGATCGCCGGACCTCTCTTCCGCCCAAACGTCGCATTCACATCTCCAGGAAAGACATGAAGAAATAGCAAGAAGAAAGCAAAAATAAGCCGGCTCTTTTCATGAGTCATGACGAAAAGCAACGAAGAAGTGAAAAGTTTATGGAAGTTTGAAGGTCCGCAAATATGCCGAATGGCAATAACGTACTGATGTTTGGCCTTATTCTTCTGGCTTTAAAATAGTGTACATTGTATGTGTATTATATACGGCAGCCAGGAAACATAGGTGAGATTTATGCCTCCGATCTGCATCGCTTGGTCTATTTTTTAACAAATACTGAAATGATGCTGCTAGGCAGATGCGAGACAGATCAAGGCTGATCGAAAGACAGAAAAGAACTGAAAGAACTGAAAGAACTGAAAGAACACACCGCAAAGACAGATTGCGCAAAAAACTGTTCCTGCGCTCGTACAGAACGGACACAAACGTAAATCGGAAGACACCGACGAAGTGGAGAAGAACGTGTGCATGAAACCGTGTTCAATCACCAACAAAAAAACGGCTGCAATTTTTTTTCAGAAATCAGCGGTACGAACGAACGAACGACAATCATAACCGCTTTTAATACCTACGTATACAGTATACGTGTACAAGTACGCGTACAGGTGCGTAATACCAAGAAACCGCTAGAATGTAAAACACAACGATTCTCATGGATAACTTTACACGATGGACCTGCATGTAGAAAGTATGGTGCTCGTAGACGACTGCGAAAAAAGTGGACCTGACTTGGACCGCGCCGAAAGGGAAACAAATAGGTGTATCAAGTTACTCGGGGTTTAGGCTGCGGTTTGAGACTGAAGCCTACTCCTCTGCATCCAATACCTAAACCAAAGCCTTAGCCTGAGCCTAAGCCTATTTCCGTCCACGCGCTTGCGCAAAATAGATACTACTCTCCACTGCCCAGCGCCCAACGCCCAGTGGTTAACCGCAATGCGCCCAGTAACTTCAAACACCTCCATTTCTTTTCTTTTCTTTTATTTCTTTTTCGGCATGTGATGTGGCACGTACTCCTAGAGCGCGCGCTCCGCTTTGCTGCGCGCGCCGGTCGCCCTCCTCCCGACGGGCGCGCGCAGCGAAGCGGAGCGCGCGCTCTAGGAGTACGTGGATTTGGACGCGCGAAAAATATGGTCCACTCCTTTAGCATCTGTCTACGCTGGACCTCCGTACTTTCTACAGGCGCGTGGACAGCTTAACAGGTATTGCAGGTCCATCGTGTAAAGTTATCCATGAGAATCGTTGTGTTTTACATTCTAGCGGCCTGGGGGTAGGGCAGGCGCATTGTTGGCTACCGTATTTTTGGGTGTATATCCCCCTATTGTATATCCCCCCTAGTGTATAACCCCCCTTTGGCAAAACATAAATTTTGTCCTTTGTATATCCCCCCTGGTGTATAACCCCCCATGTACTGTAAGGTACCTGACCTACCTATGTAGCTGGTCCTATGCTAGCTATAGCTACTCCTACACCACACTGCTATGCCTGTAGGCTTAGCTGAGCATGTCTTGTACTAGAATAACCCTGTTTTGACTGCGATTATGCCCTAAAACACATACTTTTGACCTCAAAAACATGCCTCTACACACCTCTCAAAAACATAAATTTTGTCCTATGTATATCCCCACCCATTGTATATCCCCCTAGTGTATAACCCCCCATTGGACCTCTCAATTTTTGTATACCCCCATGGGGCTATACACCCAAAAATACGGTACCTCTTTCTATGTACTGTACATAAACGTTTTCTGATACAGACACATACTGTACGGTGCTATTCTACACCGGTAGTACGGGCGCCGATTATAGTGTAATTAATTATTCAGCACAGATATGGCGGTGTACTTGGAGATCAGTATCATGATCACTACCTGTCGACATGACAAAACTTGTTCCACTTTTGAACAAAGTGATAAGTTGAACCCTTCTGCCGTCTCATCAGCGGCGCCTTTTGCCATAAGCCTCATCAAATGCGGTTTAGAAACATTGCATAGTAAACTCAAACTGCACCATCTTCTTCTCGCAATAAGTAGCGTAAAGCGCGCATACTGTACGTAGCGTGAACCGCCTTCTTCTCTCACACATCCATGGGCTTTCCCCAAGCATTGGAGTTCTTCCTGACTTGGGCTTTCCAACTTCTGCAACTTTCTCCCCGGTGATCGGTTCTCCTGGTTGTGTCAGCTCCATAGTTCCACCCGTGTGGCTGCAGTGGCTATTTGAACGGCGTCAGCGAATGCGACTGGACCCTGCAGTTGCTGCTGTCTGCCGGCGAATGCCAATGCCTGCTCCGTGTTCGTGCCGAGTTCCGCCCGTCGGTGAGCTCGAAGCACGGCTCTTTGGTGCAGTACGTCACAGAGACAGCGATTGAGGCACCAGCCCAGCAACGCCATCGTCGCTATCACTACGCAGGCCAACAGAAAATAGGCCTCAGTCGGTACACCATTGGACGTCATGCATTAGGTGGAATATGCGCAGGACATAGCCAAAGAACTAATCCGCAGGTGATCAGCTGTGGTTTCTTCTACCACATACCCACATACAATCCGCAAAAACGGCTAACAACAGGGCAGAGAAGAGAGTACATAGAGTGGGCTACATTATGTACGTAGTACGTAGTGTAGAAGGAATACGTTACTGCTCATATATGACAGCAGCAGGCTCTCTCTCGCGCGCGTATGCACACAGCAGAACCCAAAAGATGTGTAAAACTGTCAAACCGGAGGAAAATAAAAAAGTTTTGATTGACATTGCGGCAACTGTCAACAGTTTCTCCACCTCGATGCAAGCGTCATAAGATGCAAGCTGCTGCTGAAGAAGCAAGTGATCGATCATTAGTCATTTTCTTTATTCACTGGTTCGTTCGCTTTCTGTAGAAGGTAGTACAAAAATGAATTGGCGACCACCGGCCGCTTTCCAGAGCCAGAGCCGAAATTGTCCAGCGGCATACTACTGATGTTCGATTCTTCCGCAGTCGTAGGTTGCGGAGAGGGAGTTGTAGGTGTACTCGGCAGCATGGGATGTTGAGGTAACTCGAGTTGTTGTCCAGCAGCGACTATCTGCAGCACTCCAACTCGCATTGGTGCAATAGCAGCGGCTGTAGCCGACGGTTTCGCTTCAAATCTCGCACAGATCCAACGATTCAAGCACCAGCACACCAGAGCAATTGCGCTCAACACCGTCGCTGCAATCAGCAAGTAGCCATCCAGGGGAATCAACTTAGGCATCTTTCGTCTGACGCCTGTCAACTTTAGCACTTGTGGTAGGACGCTGCCACAAGAAATCTCTATGATTTTCTTCTACAATTTTGTGACTACGAAAATTGCCTTTCCATATCGCAGCCAAAAAAGAATGAATATTAGCAGACTAATAGCAAAAATATATAATTCTGCGTAGGGGAAGAATGGACGACGTAGTGTAAACGAAACAAAGCATCCCTGGTAGATATGCGCCCCAATTTTTTGGGTATTTGAAATATCCAATTATTGATATCCAATTATTTCGGGTTTTTACGAAACTATATTACATTGGGTTTTACGCACCTGAACCATTGTATAGGGTGTTTCATAAGTATATACTCTCCGGATGTTTGTGTCTCTACCTCCACAGCGGGGTGTCATTTTCAAATGCGGTCTTTTGCAATAAGTAGCCAAGGCTTCAACGTTTATGCATGCAAAATTTCAACTTTCTATACCAACAGAAAGCGGCTCAAAACAGCTCAGAAAGGCTGACCACAGAAATCGAAGATTTGCCAATATTGTACCACAATAGAGAGAATATTCTGCCATCCAAAAGCTAGTACATCTTCAAATCCAGTTCAATATCCCATGTAAGACGCGGCAGAACCAAAATCTACTGCGCCATTGCGAAGAAAATTGGAAAAAACTCATCTTTGTAGTGCTAACTTCGGCCTTAATCCGAGTTTAGTCCCCATAGTGAAAAAAAACGTAAATTTTTATGTCCGAAAGATTGAGCTTTCATAACTTCCTTGGTAGAAGGACTACGGGCTGAAATTTTGCCTGCACAATTGAAGGCGAAACCAATATACTGGTTTCGTAATATCCAAATATTTCGATTCCCCTAAGCAGAATTATATACAGGGTGTTTCATAATATACTCGCCGGATGTTTGTGCTTATATCTCCCCACCGGAGTGTCAAATTCGAATGCGGTTTTTTGCGTTGAATAGCCAAGGCTTCAACGTTGATGCAGCCAAAATTTCAGCTTTCTAGGCCAACAGGAAGCGGCTCAAACAGCTCGATTTACAAAGCGTCAATTTTCACACATTTTTGCAGGCGGCCAGGTACATATCGGCTCCGGTTTTTCTCTCCCCAGTTTACCTAACCCAGTTCTCTCCTTAGTTTTCCTTCCGCAGATTCCCTCTCCCCAGTTTATCTGGAGCACAAGTTCGGTAGAGTTTTCCATCTCCATGCCACTTCTCTTGTATCTGAACTAGAGCAAACAGTGTACAGCCAAAATTTGGTCATCCAAGCTTTTCCTTGGGAGGTTGATGCCATGGTTATCAAACTGAAGTCTATCTTCGACAAGACTGCTCAAAAATGCATAAAAGTTAGCGTGTAATGGTGAACAGACTTGAAAGAGCGAGAAAAAAGCGAAAATGCAAATCCGTGCCCCGCCTCAGTGCCCTGCCTCCCTTTTGCGCCAAAAAAGGCGCCGTAACTTTGACCGCTACAGCGCCATGACAATGCAACCTAGGAAGCTAAAATTGGCTGCGTCAACGAAGCCTGGCTATTCAACGCAAAAAACCGCATCGAAGTGACACTCTGGGGCAAGCCCCCGTATTTTTGCTAATAGAATTATTGCCCACATCGACTACTTTCACGGGGAAAGGTATCCGTATTACAGTACGTGTACTGTACATATTCCTTCCTTCTTACCCACCTGTTTCGAGACTCATATTGGACCAAACGAATGAATTATACTACTATAGCCATTCTGCCTATTTATTGTTTTATCTGAAGCCATAAAAACTCAGGCTTCCGCGGCATACCAAGTAGCTAGCTTTGTGAAGATGATGAACGCTTGGTGAACGATAGGCTATTGCACGGTGTGCATACTGTATGAATGATAAGGTAGGTAGGTGCTTTTCGTGCACGGAAGGACATGCAGCTTTCGTTCTATTCAGAAATATTATCCTCAAGAATTTACAATAATAAATTTTGCCGAAGGAATGTAAACAAATCAGAACCTGAGGATACGTATGAGTGCTTCTTTCTACTATGCTGCCTCACTTCGGCACTTGTCAATGCAAACAAACACCGTTCCTGTACCTAAAACCAACTAAGAACTAAGTATGCAGAAATTGCATAATTTTAAAATACTACTTGTAGTTCTTGCTAGCAGAGATGTACACTAATGGTTGCACGTATTGTATCACAGCATTCTTGCACGAAGGATACGTAAACGCTCATAAGCGACGACCTGAACAAGCAATGCACTGCTGAGGTTAGCTTATAAATATAACTTGCCTAGTTCAACAACGCAATCGCAATGATACGACATTCGTATGAGTGCCAGCCCCATAACTCCGTGGTTTGCCAACCGAACACGCTTGGAATATCATATCATGCAAGAGCACTGTCCATTTTTTGCTCATGCCTACTATCGTCTGTTTGTCCCTTCTCTTCTGACAGATGAGAAGGTGGTGAGAGGCCTTCGGATGGCATTGGACCTGTCATGTGGTCAATCACAGCTCTATCATCTGATTCTGGAGTGTCACACACAGATTTCTTGGCCGTCAAAATATTGTCCAGTATTTCAATCTCCTGGCGTCTGGTGGGTATGTCATCTGCCGGAGTCCAACTCATATCTGCTTCAAGCTTGTACGCGCCAAGAAAATGATTGGGGCAACAGCTGCCCCACTCCTGCAAAAGACAAAGACAAGCAGTTAGTCCGGTGTTTCGCGCAGTTCCTTCGTACATACTGTTTCGTGCCATATCAAGAAGTACAGAGTGTCCCGAAATAAACCGGCCACCTTTCCGGGCATGTAACTCTGGAACGACACTTGAGATTTTCATGCGGTTTTTTTTATTTTGTAGTCAAGGCTTCAACTGAGATCTGTACAAAATTTCAGCTATTTGGTCCACATACTTCGGAAATTACGACGGTTTGAATCTCGAAGTTCAAAATCGACGTTTTTCCTCAGTACGGAGAAAAATTCGGCCTTAATTTTCAAGATACCCTGTTCCATGCGTTTGCTATGGTGGAATTGGGGTTACTGCGTGAGAGTCACATTTCCTAGCATTTTGGGACTTCTTTTTCATTACGAGACTAATTATGTCTTGGACCCATGCACAATAGACCACTAAATCGGCACTACCAGTTAGAAAAACCCTCGTTTTTGACCGCCGGAGAAAGAAGGTGTTTGAGCACCTTCCACTGGGCGTAGGAAGCTAAAATTTTGTAAAGATCTCAGTTAAAGCCTTGGCTACAAGATAAAAAAAACCGCATGAAAATCTCAAGTGTCGTTCCAGAGTTACATGCCCGGAAAGGTGGCCGGTTTATTTCGGGACACCCTGTATAACCAGTGGAGAAGTGCTCCTAAGAAGCACGAAGGAAGTGAGCGAGAGGCTCACTAGCCTGCAGATGCTTATGGGGTTGACGGCGCAGAAACCAGAAGGTTCCAACCACCAATCGCTGCCGAAACTTGCTACCCCTTCGAGTTGACAGCCTCTCGCACAATCTGCTGCTGTCTGACTGGTGTGGGCATACTTTTGCCCATTCCCAATCATGGCAAACAAAACTCTTCAATGACCTTTGTTGCCTCTCGCCTGCTTCTGTATGCCTGATCCATGCAGCGTTTATGAATAACTATGTGCATATGTATTGTATGTATGTTTATTATTTCTCGCATGTGCATTCACATGTAGTACGTACGTACCCATTCAATAATGGCCTCCAATATGACCAGCCATTTCACACGTTTCTTGCCAAATAGAAGGTGAGAGGTCCACCAGGGTTCGATCTTCTCGATTCAAAATATCGGCTTTGGAATCATTAAGTTTCAGCTGAAGTTATCACTTGCTGTTATTCAGGATAAACAGGGAAAGCTATAAGACATGAAATCTTTACTGGTATGTAAGTACAGCATGTATGTTCTACTCTTGAGGAGATGTCACATTTTTTGTCTTTGAACTAATGCTCAAGTTTTTTTGTTGCACCATACTATGTACCAGCATGTACATGTTTATACATACATATAATGACCTAGTTAAGATGACCAAATATTATGGTTTGGATCCAGCGTTTTGCATGTGATCAGGCGTACAGAAGCAGGCGAGAGGCAACAAAGGTCATTGAAGAGTTTTGTTTGCCATGATTGGGAATGGGCAAAAGTATGCCCACACCAGTCAGACAGCAGCAGATTGTGCGAGAGGCTGTCAACTCGAAGGGGTAGCAAGTTTCGGCAGCGATTGGTGGTTGGAACCTTCTGGTTTCTGCGCCGTCAACCCCATAAGCATCTGCAGGCTAGTGAGCCTCTCGCTCACTTCCTTCGTGCTCCTTAGGAGCACTTCTCCACTGGTTCCTGCCACGTCTACTTGAAATATTAGAAGCATATAGGATACAAGCATGTCAAAATTGTTCCCAATCGATGCATTTTGTTTTAGCACATGCATACAAATCTTTTAAAAACTGAGCTCGAGTTGACGAGATGTGCTAAACGGAACCTCGAGATACATTATATGTAAATTAGGGGATATACCTACATGGGACATTTTTATGTTACAAATCTTTGAAAAACCGAGCTCGAGTTGACGAGATGTGCTAGTGGAACCTCGAGATACATCATACATTACATGGAACATTTTTTATGTTTTTGAGAGGAGATGGAGTATGTGAATGTGCATAACACATGCAATGCAATTCTTTAAAAATAAACCGAGCTCGAGTTGATGAGATGCGCTATAGTCTGTCCAGTAGAAGTTGGCAGTTCCACTGTTGAGTTTTGCGTTTCTCATTTTGTGATCACTATAACCGTTTTCACGAACTAGTACTAACTTTTCACGAACTAGTGCTAACTTTTCACGAACTAACTTTTTTCAGATGGAGTGCGTACATACATATGTATGGTTTCAGACAAGGCCTAAAATTAGCTGAAACCCATTGTATTCCCACCTCTTGTGTCAAGTAATAAACATGTTATGCTCTGCGTGATTTTTCCCTTTCAACCAAATTCTTTGGTGCGTGTCCCTAATCAATCCTCCGCGCTTCCTTCTGCTCCGCTGTGCTTTCTTTCTTCTTTTTCTTTTTTTATCGGTGCTCCCGTGTCGCCGTGTGCTGTGCGCAGCTGAGAAGACAGTAGCGGGACGGCGTGCAAGTCCAACTGCCAACTTCTACTGGACAGAGTATAGTGGAACTTCGAGATACATTATAAATTACACAGGACATTTCTTTGTTATTGAGTGGAATTGAGCCTATGTGAATTTGATTAGACTATGTGAATCAGTTATGAGCGAGGAGGTGGTTAGTAAGAAATGCAAGAAATAGGTAGACCTTGCCAAGATGAATTGAATGGCATATCAGCTTGACTACATTTAGCCAATTTTTGTTTTATTTTGTCCCTATGTGAATACAGTAGAACTATGTGAATCAGGCATATTGGGTACAAGCATGTAGAAATTATTCCCAACTGATAGGTCTTGCAAAGACGAATCGAATGGTATGTCACATGCATACAAATCGCCAAACTGAAGAAAATAACACCTTTTTTGCGACTTTCATAAGTGTGAACGCATTTTTTACTATGTGAATCAGGCATGAGCATGTCGCAGTGGGCAGCAATCGATAGATCTTTTGAAGATGAATCGAATGGTATCCCATATGCCTACATTTAGCTAATTTGTGTTTTCTTTTATTTGTATGTGAATAACTAAAAACTATGTGAATCAGGCATATTGGATACGAGCATGTAGAAATTGTTTCCAATCGATAGATCTTGCTTAGACGAATCGAATGGTATGTCACATGCCTACAAGTCGCCAACTTTGAAAGAATAACACCTTTTTTGTGACGTTCGCCTATGTGAAGGCATATTTTACTATGTGAATCAGGCATGAGCATGTCGCAGTGGCCAGCAATCGATAGCTCTTTTGAAGACGAATCGAATGGTATGCTATATGTGGCCTCTAGAGTGCAGCAGGCACTCAAATCAGCTGTCTGTCACGTCCTTAAGTATTGCTAAAGCGAAACATAAAAACAGCCAACTTTGACAGCTCATAACTCGAGAACCAAAGCTAATTTTAAAAATCTAAAAAAGTGCCATCGAGAATAGAGTGAGATCTATCTTTTGGTATACCTACCACTCAGATCTGAAAAAAATCCAGGGAGGAGTATGCTGGCTAACTTTGCAACTATTTTTACCACAAAATCGCAATTTTAAGGGTGTCAGAGGCCTTAAACGCAAAAAGTGCTCGGACCACTTTCCCAAGATCTTTACATTTCCCATCTTATAAAAAAAACCGAGCTCGATCCCACGACTCATTGAAAAGTTACGGTGGGAACAGTTTTTCAGTACATAAGCTGTCCACACCTTTCAAAAATAGGTTTTTCGCCAGTAGCGCCCTAACCAGTGGGCCGATGGAGCTGAAATTTTGCCAGCAGATACGTACCCATAGGGGGCATCTTCATGCAAAATTTCAGCTCAATCCGCCTCTTGGTTCGGGAGTTATGAGCAAATGTGTGTTTTTATTTCCGTCACTCCTATTTACACATGACTAAGTAAGGTGGGACGCGGCGGAGCCTCGTTCGTGAGCCTCTCGAGGTTCCGCTATCGCGTCTACCTTGACAATACTCAACTCAGTAGGTCGAATGATCTTAACCCCTCCATAGGTTGAGCTGGCGGTGGCAGAAAAGGAAGGAACCCCCTGCGGCTAGAGCCGAGAAGAGCCCCCGTGACCGCTTGATGGCTGCGGCGAGAAAACAGTGGGGCGCTACACACGTGAACTCCGAATTCGGAACGCTGACTATGCTTCAACATGTAAATCTCCGATTTCCAAAAGTGCGTGTGTGTGTGACCAACCGAGTTTCTATTGTGAACAAATGACTTTCGTCTTCTGAACAGAATTCACCCCGAGCTCGGTTCGAATTCGCTCGGAGCTCGTGTTTAGCGCACCACTGGCTATGGTTAAGATCGGACGCAGCCCGTCTTACCGCCTGCGCCACGAGCGCGACGTGGCCGTTGGAACCAGAGGGGGGGGGGGGGTGTGTTGGCCGCAGGGGGTCGGTGGCTCCGGCCAGCTCAGATTATGGAAGCAAGCACATTGCATGTACATAGGCTACGTATTTATAGCACAGAAATACGGCACATATTATGTAAAGTATATGTATGTATGTATGTATGTATGTATGTATGTACTGTGATGATACTATTCTTCATTACGGACCTCTGGCGCAAGAAGTGAGAAGTATTTCTGTCCTGTCGCTCTCTCGTACAGATAGTAAATGTTGCCGGGGACTTTCTTGAAGTTGCAGGCCACGTGATGGAGCAAGTCATCCCTCTTGGCCTCCTGCAGTACGCGCTTCGCCTGTTCTTGCAGATGTCGAATTTGCTCAGCAATGATCTCCAGCCTTCCGATCGCACGCGCACGAACAAACTCCTCACCCTAAAGCGCACAATACGCATGACACTGGACTGAACAATATGCCACGGTACAGTATTACAGTAGAGGGCAGAACGTACATTCGAATAACCAAGCTAACGGCCTCTTTGGGTATCCATTATTAACGGCTATCGGTTGGCGTATCCAAAATTGCCGTCTACTGCAAACATTGTCACAGGTGTTTCAAGTTACTGGGCGCTGGGCGCTGAGAGCGGAGGGGTTAACCACTGGGCGCTGGGCGTTGGGCGCTGGGCGGTGAACAGTAGCATCTATTTTGCGCAAGCGCATGGACAGACTTAGGCTTAGGCTGAGGCTTAGGTTTTAAGGCTTGGCTTAGGCTAAAGCTAAGGCTTTGGCTTAGGTATTGGATGCAGAAGAGGTGGGTATCGCCTCCAGCCTAAGCCTCAGCCTAAGCTTAAGCCTAATATCTTAGTCCCGTCCATGCGCTTGCACAAATCGGATGCAATTGTTCACCGCCTACCCCCCAACCCCGAGTTCCCAGTGGTTAACCCCTCCGCTCGCAGCGCCCAGCGCCC
>JASAMW010003248.1:0-51450 GCA_030247985.1 Epsilonema sp. ZAB3_2
ACAGGCATCCTTCAACTGCACGTCCAAGATTTTGCGCGAGTCAATCACCGTCTCCAAAACATGCGCAGGAACCTGAGAAACAAAATGATATCATCATCGCTACAACACGTACGTACAGTACATACCCAGTGTATCGTACATAACACGTACATACATACCCCAGTGTGTACATACATACATACATACCCAGTACATACATACCCCTTTAACATACTAATTCTGAGCATGTTAAAGTTTTTTAGAGGTGGTATGTCCTAGAAATGCTCGGCCGCGGGAGAGCTTGATATCTGGTCACTTGCGGGGCGGAATGCAGGATTGTTTTCCAACAGTAGGTACAGTACGTATACGTGTATATCATGTATGTGTGTAGTGTACAGTACTTGGAGTTGGCTATTCTATGTAGCTTTTCATCGGTACATATTGTACGTACATACATACATACCCACGGTGGTGAACAATATTACCAAGAATTTATCAAAGGACCAAGAAATGTACCACTGTGAACCACATTAAAATACGGACATGACACATTCCAGGTTCCACTTTATGAATTCTTGCCATTTCAACTACTGGACAGGTACCTGGAAGAGTCAGTTCCAAGAACGCATTATTTCCGCTGAGCGGAAACCAACGGGATTTCTGGTTCATAAAAGCGACCGCAGAATCTGAAAACTATCCGACTGACGACAAATAAACATTTTTCACCTCATGACGTCATGCTATGTTGTAAGAACAAAATAGCGATAATAGATAACCTCTGATTTTTGAGAAATCTACCGACGTCTCCTTGATAGCCAAATTGGAACGAAATGGACTGGTCTGTTCTCGCAAAATCAGAAGATGCTTCACCAAAAACAATTGTGCATCCAGCGGCTTCTGCAAGTACACAAATATAGCTACTTCAACTGTGTTGCGCATGTGATGCGTACATACGTACATAGTCCCTACATATGCAGAAGACTATTACCAAAAATATATAATTGGGGTTAGGGGAAGAATGGAACACACAGTGTAAACAAACAGGGCATCTCTGACTCTCACTGGGTCCTTTTTACTGGTTTTTTCAAAAACCTTTGTAAAGGTTTCGTAAAAACCTTTGTAAAGGATAGCCTTTACAAAGGTTTTTGGAAAAAACCAATAAAAAGGACTGAATATGAGTCAGGGATGCCCTGTTTGGGTTTACACTGAGTGCTCCATTCTCCCCCTAACTTCCAATTATATATTTTTGCTATTTAATTTGGTCTGCGCAATCTTGTTCCTGGCTGCGAACAACGATTGAACCCACAAGGACAGAATATCCTGAGAGACGCCTTGGAAAACAGCCGGCTAAAAGCAGCACCACATCTTCTGTATTGTTACGTGGCCCAAACAGTGGTGCGCTTCAAGAACATGAACTCCGAATTCGCTCCGAACGCGCTCCGTTTTTCCAAACGTGCGTGTGAACAACCGAGTTTTGTAATTCGATGGCGTATGTACAGTAAATTGACCTTCGTTTCGGTTCAAAAGGAAGTCATTCCAAACTCGGAGCGAACTCGCTCGGAGCAAACTCGGAGCACGTCTGAAGCGCACCAGTAAGTACGAACCGAACCACACAAACACAACAAAAACCAACGCAGCACTGTAAGTAAAGCACGTACGTACATCCAAACATCGGAAGAGCTTGGAGAGGCACAGGACCGTCCTGCGCACTGTCGGATACCAGAGGCCGTGCAGGTCTGCGGCCGAGATTTCAGCAGCTCCAATTGCAGCTTTATCCTCCGCCCCAGCTCCAGCAGGTGGCGCAGCAGTATCGCTCTTTCCTCCTCCACCGCTGCTCACGCCGGATCCGGATCCAACGGAGTCATCGCAAGCCCTGACGAACGTGACGTTGCTGCTGCGCCGCCGCGCCTGCCGTTCTTGCGATGTCCTATAGTAAACGCGGAGAATAAAACTGCAAAACCTCACAGTTTGTAGGGTACTGTGGGGTAAACCCGGACACCTAGTATATTCTCAGCAACCATAACAAACAATTGAGCCGAGCAATTTAACAATCGATTCCTGGAACTCTCCTTTTTGAAATGAGCTACCATGTTCATCATTTGCTGAAGCGGCAAGTTCAGAAAAGGTTAAGTGTCCGGGTTTACCCCGTGTACGGTTTTACCCACAGTACCCTAATTTGTATAGTTCAGGTTGTCTGGAGCTTTTCTTTTAGTTTGTTTGTTGTATCGTCAGTTCACGTCGTACACAGAGGAATCCCAGAACAAACTGTATCGAAATTAGGGGACCAAATTTCCACTAATTTTCATCAAGAGACGTTCCTTGTTTTTTGGATGAAGTTTTTAAGTAGAAATAGTCGTGTGCCAGTGATATGGCCTTGTAGTATTAAAAAGCGTCATCTACAGTACAACGCACTCAAGTTTGGGCTCTAGAAATTATTCGTTGGCTTCTCAAGCTTCTTTCTTACGGCGCCCGAGAGAAAACCCGAGTCCACATTACAAGCCATAGGGTACTGTGGGGTAAACTCGGCCATGGGGTAAGCCCGGCCGTTCATTCTATGTGGATGGTCGTGCTGTACTAACCCCACCGCAAAGCCGGCCGGGTTTACCCCACAATATTATCTTAGTAGGGTACTGTGGGGTAAACCCGGACACGGGGTAAACCCGGACACCTAAGCTTTTCTGAACTTGCCACTTCAGCAAATGATGAACCAGATAGCTCATTTGAAAAAGAAAAGGTCAAGGAATCGATTTGTAGAATACTGGTCTCAATCGGTCGTATGGTTGCTGAGATATACGAGGTGTCCGCGTTTACCCCCGTGTCCGGGTTTACCCCACAGTACCCTACCTACTTTACTACACTACCATATTTTCTATGTACCCTACTGTAGATATGTTGCAACTGTTTGTCACTCATTCATACGTACTTGCATCATCATAAGTTTCTCTGGATAGGCCAGATCCCCAGGGGCTGGATGATATCCGAGTATATCCGACTGTGCGTACACGTGAGCGCGATACACCAACCGCTCAGTCACATCTCCCAGCAGTTCAGAAATGACGCGAGAGAATCCGTCGTACATGTCGCCTCCTATGTAATGTATGGACCAGTTGCGTTGTCGCGATGGGGTTGGTCGATAGCGACCCCGCGGTATCTACTATTTAGTTATAGTTTGGATTGGTGTCTGAGGGGTCGCCAACGTCACTTTTTTTATCATTTCTTCTGTTCACTCGCTCCTTTTCCGCTTCCATATGACTGAACAACGTTGACATCCCCGACCCCGTCTATCGAAACTTATAGGCCTACTACATACCGCGGGGTCGTTATCGATCAACCGAATCGCGACAACGCAACTGGTCCATAGCACCAAAGCCAATTAATTACAATTGGAAACAAATACGTACGTACTACAATCTCTGCTACTGTGTTACATAAAGGGCACTGTGGGGTAAACCTGGCCACGCCACCAAGAAAACCGGCTGGCGGGCTGGGTTTACCCCATGCTACCCTACCTTCAACCGCGCATCGCTCCTCCAATATCTCCAGTTTCAAAATGGCGCACAACTCGCTCAGTGTTTCCAAATGAGGCACATGAATAATCAGAGGTCGGACGGCGTCGTAAAAGATACCGCACATTCGCTCCAGAAAATCGCTGTAAAAAGCAAAGCAAAACCCAGGTGATGCACAGTTGGTTTCGTCGCAGTAGATTGACAGTTCCCGACGTTGCGAGAAAGACGTCAGAAAATACTGCTGCGCCCGGGTCAACCGAACAATGTGAAAGAAGACGTAAGACAAAATGCGTGAAACATCAAACTTCCAAGTTCACACGAAAACCTTCGTTACCACACAAAAACGCGGCTGGGTCAACTCGGAAGTATGATGTTTCACCTTTTCCACATATTGTACAAAGGCGAGTCTTTCACTTCTTGTTTACTGATGTCCACCTCGCTACGTCGGGATCTGTCAGTCTACTGCGACGAAACAATTTTCGTACTAACTCTAAGATCAGTGACGACATAAGAATATTGTCTCACTTCAGCAGGTCGCTATGCTTGGTGAAAAACTGGAAGTACAGTCGGTACTCATCTTCGCAGAGTCGCAACAGAAAGGAACAGCCCGTTCGACACTGAAAAATAAAACGCATACTATAGTCATGCATGCACTCGTTACTGAAAGAAGTGTGACAAGCTGTGTGCTTGAATAACATGACGTAGGGTACTGTGGGGTAAAAAGCCGGACACAGGGGTAAACCCGGTCACCTAGTACAGCTCAGCAATCATACGACAGATTGAGACAAGCATTCTACCAATCGATTCCTTGAGCTCTCCTCTTTCATATGAGCTACCATGTTCATCAGTTGCTGAAGCGGCAAGTTCAGAAAAGCTTAGGGTTTACCCCACATCCCACAGTACCCTACAAAATTTCACACAAAAAAGAACACTTGTTATACCAGAGTGCAGGAGCTATTGGAATGCTTCTTCAGAAGCTCCTGTATGGTGGCTGTTACACTGGGTCGCAGTAGCGCATTTCGCTGGGATAAATACGCCTGGTAGCAGTCGTTCAACACAGCTTCATATCTTCACAAATGTAGCAGAGTAGTCAACCACACACATATGCATATGCAGTATGTATCCATACTTTCCGAGCGTCGCATACCATCTCTGTCAGAGAAAGAATCTACTTTCGACCCATAAATAAATACAGATGTGCAGTTAGTTGGAGCTAAAGTCCGTTGCAAAATCTGAACGATAAACAAGATACGGTATTCGTTGTCTTTCTTTTTTCCGATACCGTATCTTGCGCTTGTCGTTTAAGTTGCGCAGCGTACTCAGCTTTTAATATATAAATTCTGGGAGCTGTGAGAGTCTGAGTATATAGGGCCGGACGGGGTCAATATTTAGCGGGTGGGGCGAATGCAGGAATCAATACCCTAGGTGTTGCTCTTTCACACACAAAAAACCGCATGAAAAAATTCGCCCTGTGTGGCGAGCTAGACACGTCCAAAGGTCACCAGGTCGCAAAATCGCTGAAATTGACCCTTTTTTGCAGATATTTCCGGTTCCAGTGGAGCTATCCGGATGATTTTTTGTACACACGTTGCCCCCATGGGATCCTACCGGCACGCAAAATTTCAGCCCTCTACGCCTCTTGCAACGGAAGTTATAGCATATTGAAGTCGGAAATTACTGTAGCGGGATTCGCGATTTTTCAGCTAATATGTGAATAGCGCATCATGTTGTGAATTGCCCGGTCTAATTTTTTGTCACTTTTTAGGGACGACCTAGTAAATTATAATTATGGAAAAAAAACTGCACACCTTAGGCATGGGTCAAAAGTTAGATGCATTTGAAGGAAAACTTTACTCGTGATTGCGGTCCTTCTTGTGCTCCAGTTTTTCCACAACTCCCTTGATGCTTTGCGCCTGAGTGGCAAAGACGCCATAGTACAAAGTGAACGTGTCTTCGCTAGCTCCGTCCGCCTAAAAGCCATATAGCCCTGCTTTAGGGTAGCATGGGGCAAACTCGGCCGGTTTTATTGGTGAAGTAGGTAAACCCGGCCGCCCACATAAAACGAACGGCATTCAGTACTAGGTTAGGTGGCCGGGTTTCCCCATGCCAGGCCCTCCCTCAGTTATCCGCCATCGGTTCGTTTTTGGAAGTTGCACGCTGGAAAGTATGGTAATATCATTATGTTTTGATATCTATTTGATGAGCTTTGAATTAGATTTAGTTTGCCAGGCTTCTGAGTAATCTCTGTCAGTCTTTTTTTTTTTGTCTCCTTGTCAGGTTTTTTTAAATGTATTATTAAAATATTACAGTTTTTAGTTACGAGGTCTCATACTATAGATCTTTTATTTTTAGTTCCTGTTCTTTCTTTCCTTCGAATAGATTACTTATTAGTTTTTAGATACCTTAAAGTAGAGTATTTTTTATTCTCACTTCTTAGAGTTAGAGAAATTGTTTGTCAGTAACTGACGTCAGACTACGAGGTGATAGTAACAAGAGTGAAGCTCCTTTTACATATTGAAAGGGAAGTGGTTGAGTTCCCGCGTTTTGTTGACGAAGGTTTTGTGTACTTGAGTTTTGTTTCACGCATTTTGTCTTACGTCTTCTTTCACATTGTTGTTCCCGAGAGTATTTTTGCGTCTTTTACTGACTTCAATTACTGGAATTATCTGGTTTTCTTTCTTTTTCAGCGATTTTTGACGATCGGATTTTTACGCTTCTGATTATTATGTTATTTGAAACACTGCGAGTTGTCATTTTATGAGTATTGAGCGTCCGTGAGAGGGAATGGGTGTTTTTTCGCAGGTTTAGTCTTTATTAACAGTAAGAGATTTAGTAGTAGTATTTTTTAATTTAATTATTCTTTCTATAGTTCTTTCCGATTTTGATAAGGATGAGTATATTTGATAGCGGGCGGGTAACGTTTTCAGTCATATGAACGGAAAGGCGAGGAAGAAGAATATAAAAAAGCTTAGAATAATATAATAATAGATACGCTTAATGAACTATATTCATAGAGCCATTCGCGGATTCTTGTCATTTTGATCTGAGTAATTTGAATTAATTATCCGCATTTATAGATAATATAAATAATATTAATATTATATTTTCTTATAAAGCCTTAAGAACCGGCTGCGGGCTGGGTTTCATTCCTACCTTCGTCTCTAATATCTCCAGTTTAAGAATCTCGTAGTGTTTCAAATAGATATATAGAGCGCGTCGTGATTCTCAGAAATCGCTGTAAAAAGCAGACCCAGGTGTGAAGGTTGGTTTGTCGCAGTAATTCAGTTGACGTTGCGAGAAAGCGTCAGAAAATACTCTCGCCCACCGACAATGTGAAGAAGCGTAGCAAATGCGTGATCTTAAGTTACGACTTCGTACAAAACGCGGCTGTCTCGGAAGTATGATGTTTACCTTTTCAATATTGTCAAGGGGTCTTTACTTCTTGTTTCTTTCCCTGCTCTCGGGTCTGTAGTTACTGCGCGAATTTTGTCTAACTCTAAGATCAGTGGATAAGAATATTTTACTTCAGCAGGTCGCTATGCTTGGTGAAAACTGGAAGTCGTGGTCTATCTTCGAGAGTCGACAGAAAGCAGCCCGTTGCACTGAAAAATAGCATACTATTTCATCACTCGTTCTGAAAAATTGCAAGCTGTGTGCTTGAATACATGCGTAGGGTACTGTGGGGTAAAAAGCCGGACACAGGGGTAAACAGTCACCTAGTATCTCAGCAATCATCGCAGATTGAGACAAGCATTCTACAATCGATTCCTTTGAGCTCTCCTCTTTATATGACTACCATGTTCATCAGTTGCTGAAGCGGCAGTTGAAGCTTGTTTTTTTTTTTTTTTTTTTTTTATTTTTTTATTTTATTAATAAATAAAGATCGCATTTACTTTCGCATTTGGCTGTGTATGAACTGCTAGGGTACTGTGAGTGGGGTAAACCTGGCCATGGGGTAAACCCGGCCACCTAACCTAGTACTGAATGCCGTTCGTTTTATGTGGGCGGCCGGGTTTACCTACTTCACCAATAAAACCGGCCGAGTTTGCCCCATGCTACCCTAAAGCAGGGCTATATGGCTTTTAGGCGGACGGAGCTAGCGAAGACACGTTCACTTTGTACTATGGCGCTTTCCCTCAGGCGCAAAGCATCAAGGGAGTTGTGGAAAAACTGGAGCCAGACCAATCACGAGTAAAGTTTTCCTTCAAATCATTAACTTTTGACCCATGCCTAAGGTTGCAGTTTTTTTTCCATAATTATAATTTCTAGGCGTCCCTAAAAAGTGACAAAAAATTAGACCGGGCAATTCACAACATGATGCGCTATTCACATATTAGCTGAAAAATCGCGAATCCCGCTACAGTAATTTCCGACTTCAATATGCTATAACTTCCGTTGCAAGAGGCGTAGAGGGCTGAAATTTTGCGTGCCGGTAGGATCCCATGGGGGCAACGTGTGTACAAAAAATCATCCGGATAGCTCCACTGGAACCGGAAATATCTGCAAAAAAGGGTCAATTTCAGCGATTTTGCGACCTGGTGACCTTTGGACGTGTCTAGCTCGCCACACAGGGCGAATTTTTTCATGCGGTTTTTTGTGTGTGAAAGAGCAACACCTAGGGTATTGATTCCAGCATTCGCCCCACCCGCTAAATCTTGACCCCGTCCGGCCCTATATACTCAGACTCTCACAGCTCCCAGAATTTATATATTAAAAGCTGAGTACGCTGCGCAACTTAAACGAGAAGAGCAAGATACGGTATCGGAAAAAAGAAAGACGAGATCTCCGTATCTTGTTTATCGTTCAGATTTTGCAACGGACTTTAGCTCCAACTAACTGCACATCTGTATTTATTTTTATGGGTCGAAAGTAGATTCTTTCTCTGACAGGATGGTATGCGACGCTCGGAAAGTATGGATACATACTGCATATGCATATGTGTGTGGTTGAGCTACTCTGCTACATTTGTGAAGATATGAAGCTGTGTTGAACGGCTGCTACCAGGCGTATTTATCCCAGCGAAATGCGCTACTCGACCCAGTGTAACAGCCACCATACAGGAGCTTCTGAGAAGCATCCAATAGCTCCTGCACTCTGGTATAACAAGTGTTCTTTTTTATGTAAAATTTTGTAGGGTACTGTGGGATGTGGGGTAAACCCTAAGCTTTTCTGAACTTGCCGCTTCAGCAACTGATGAACATGGTAGCTAGTATGAAGAGGAGAGCTCAAGGAATCGATTGGTAGAATGCTTGTCTCAATCTGTCGTATGATTGCTGAGCTGTACTAGGTGACCGGGTTTACCCCTGTGTCCGGCTTTTTACCCACAGTACCCTACGTCATGTTATTCAAGCACACAGCTTGTCACACTTCTTTCAGTAACGAGTGCATGCATGACTATAGTATGCGTTTTATTTTTCAGTGTGAACGGGCTGTTCCTTTCTGTTGCGACTCTGCGAAGATGAGTACCGACTGTACTTCCAGTTTTTCACCAAGCATAGCGACCTGCTGAAGTGAGACAATATTCTTATGTCGTCACTGATCTTAGAGTTAGTACGAAAATTGTTTCGTCGCAGTAGACTGACAGATCCCGACGTAGCGAGGTGGACATCAGTAAACAAGAAGTGAAAGACTCGCCTTTGTACAATATGTGGAAAAGGTGAAACATCATACTTCCGAGTTGACCCAGCCGCGTTTTTGTGTGGTAACGAAGGTTTTCGTGTGAACTTGGAAGTTTGATGTTTCACGCATTTTGTCTTAAGTCTTCTTTCACATTGTTCGGTTGACCCGGGCGCAGCAGTATTTTCTGACGTCTTTCTCCAACGTCGGGAACTGTCAATCTACTGCACGAAACCAACTGTGCATCACCTGGGTTTTGCTTTGCTTTTTCAGCGATTTTCTGGAGCGAATGTGCGGACCTTTTACGACGCCGTCCGACCTCTGATTATTCATGTGCCTCATTTGGAAACACTGAGCGAGTTGTGCGCCATTTTGAAACTGGAGATATTGGAGGAGCGATGCGCGGTTGAAGGTAGGGTAGCATGGGGAAACCCAGCCCGCCAGCCGGTTTTCTTGGTGGCGTGGCCAGGTTTACCCCACAGTGCCCTTTATGTAAACAGTAGCAGAGATTGTAGTACGTACGTATTTGTTTCCAATTGTAATTAATTGGCTTTGGTGCTATGGACCAGTTGCGTTGTCGCGATTCGGTTGATCGATAACGACCCCGCGGTATGTAGTAGGCCTATAAGTTTCGATAGACGGGGTCGGGGATGTCAACGTTGTTCAGTCATATGGAAGCGGAAAAGGAGCGAGTGAACAGAAGAAATGATAAAAAAAGTGACGTTGGCGACCCCTCAGACACCAATCCAAACTATAACTAAATAGTAGATACCGCGGGGTCGCTATCGACCAACCCCATCGCGACAACGCAACTGGTCCATACATTACATAGGAGGCGACATGTACGACGGATTCTCTCGCGTCATTTCTGAACTGCTGGGAGATGTGACTGAGCGGTTGGTGTATCGCGCTCACGTGTACGCACAGTCGGATATACTCGGATATCATCCAGCCCCTGGGGATCTGGCCTATCCAGAGAAACTTATGATGATGCAAGTACGTATGAATGAGTGACAAACAGTTGCAACATATCTACAGTAGGGTACATAGAAAATATGGTAGTGTAGTAAAGTAGGTAGGGTACTGTGGGGTAAACCCGGACACGGGGGTAAACGCGGACACCTCGTATATCTCAGCAACCATACGACCGATTGAGACCAGTATTCTACAAATCGATTCCTTGACCTTTTCTTTTTCAAATGAGCTATCTGGTTCATCATTTGCTGAAGTGGCAAGTTCAGAAAAGCTTAGGTGTCCGGGTTTACCCCGTGTCCGGGTTTACCCCACAGTACCCTACTAAGATAATATTGTGGGGTAAACCCGGCCGGCTTTGCGGTGGGGTTAGTAAAGCACGACCATCCACATAGAATGAACGGCCGGGCTTACCCCATGGCCGAGTTTACCCCACAGTACCCTATGGCTTGTAATGTGGACTCGGGTTTTCTCTCGGGCGCCGTAAGAAAGAAGCTTGAGAAGCCAACGAATAATTTCTAGAGCCCAAACTTGAGTGCGTTGTACTGTAGACTACGCTTTTTAATACTACAAGGCCATCACTGCACACGACTATTCGACTGTAAAACTCCATCCAAAAAACAAGGAACGTCTCTTGATGAAAATTAGTGGAAATTTGGTCCCCTAATTTCGATACAGTTTGTTCTGGGATCCCCCTCGTGTACGACGTGAACTGACCATACAAACAAACAAACAAACCATACAACTGACCATACAAATTAGGGTACTGTGGGGTAAACCCGGACACGGGGTAAACCCGGACATCTAAGCTTTTCTGAACTTGCCGCTTCAGCAAATGATGAACATGGTAGCTCATTTCAAAAAGGAGAGTTCCAGGAATCGATTGGTAAAATGCTCGTCTCAATCGGTCGTTATGGTTGCTGAGATATACTAGGTGTCCGGGTTTACCCCACAGTACCCTACAAACTGTGAGGTTTTGCAGTATTATTATCCGCGTTTACTATAGGACATCGCAAGAACGGCAGGCGCGGCGGCGCAGCAGCAACGTCACGTTCGTCAGGCTTCGATCAGCTCCGTTGGATCCGGATCCGGCGTGAGCAGCGGTGGAGGAGGAAAGAGCGATACTGCTGCGCCACCTGCTGGAGCTGGGGCGGAGGATAAAGCTGCAATTGGAGCTGCTGAAATCTCGGCCGCAGACCTGCACGGCCTCTGGTATCCGACAGTGCGCAGGACGGTCCTGTGCCTCTCCAAGCTCTTCCGATGTTTGGATGTACGTACGTGCTTTACTTACAGTGCTGCGTTGGTTTTTGTTGTGTTTGTGTGGTTCGGTTCGTACTTACTGGTGCGCTTCAGACGTGCTCCGAGTTTGCTCCGAGCGAGTTCGCTCCGAGTTTGGAATGACTTCCTTTTGAACCGAAACGAAGGTCAATTACTCGTACATACGCCATCGAATTACAAAACTCGGTTGTTCACACGCACGTTTGGAAAAACGGAGCGAGTTCGGAGCGAATTCGGAGTTCATGTCTGAAGCGCACCACTGTTTGGGCCACGTAACAATACAGAAGATGTGGTGCTGCTTTTAGCCGGCTGTTTTCCAAGGCGTCTCTCAGGATATTCTGTCCTTGTGCGTTCAATCGTTGTTCGCAGCCAGGGACAAGATTGCGCAGACCAAAGTAATAGCAAAAATATATAATTGGGGTTAGGGGAAGAATGGAGCACTCAGTGTAAACGAAACAGGGCATCCCTGACTCATATTCAGTCCTTTTTATTGGTTTTTTCCAAAAACCTTTGTAAAGGCTATCCTTTACAAAGGTTTTTACGAAACCTTTACAAAGGTTTTTGAAAAAACCAATAAAAAGGACCGAATAGAGTCAGAGATGCCCTGTTTCGTTTACACTGTGTGTTCCATTCTTCCCCTAACCCCAATTATATATTTTTGGTAATAGTCTTCTGCATATGTAGGGACTATGTACGTATGTACGCATCACATGCGCAACACAGTTGAAGTAGCTATATTTGTGTACTTGCAGAAGCCGCTGGATGCACAATTGTTTTTGGTGAAGCATCTTCTGATTTTGCGAGAACAGACCAGTCCATTTCGTTCCAATTTGGCTATCAAGGAGACGTCGGTAGATTTCTCAAAAATCAGAGGTTATCTATTATCGCTATTTTGTTCTTACAACATAGCATGACGTCATGAGGTGAAAAATGTTTATTTGTCGTCAGTCGGATAGTTTTCAGATTCTGCGGTCGCTTTTATGAACCAGAAATCCCGTTGGTTTTCGCTCAGCGGAAATAATGCGTTCTTGGAACTGCTCTTCCAGGTACCTGTCCAGTAGTTGAAATAGCAAGAATTCATAAAGTGGAACCTGGAATGTGTCATGTCCGTATTTGCATGTGGTCACAGTGGCACATTCTTGGTCCTTTGATAAATTCTTGGTAATATTGTTCACCACCGTGGGTATGTATGTATGTACGTACAATATGTACCGATGAAAAGCTACATAGAATAGCCAACTCCAAGTACTGTACACTACACATATACATGATATACACGTATACGTACTGTACCTACTGTTGCAAAACAATCCTGCATTCCGCCCCGCAAGTGACCATATTAGCTCTCCCGCGGCCGAGCATCCAATACATACCACCCTTGCAAACTTTAACATGCTCAGAATTAGTATGTTAAAGGGGTATGTATGTACTGGGTATGTATGTATGTATGTACACACTGGGTATGTATGTACGTGTTATGTACGACACTGGGTATGTACTGTACGTACGTGTTGTAGCGATGATGATATCATTTTGTTCTCTCAGGTTCCTGCGCATGTTTTGGAGACGGTGATTGACTCGCGCAAAATCTTGGACCTGCAGTTGAAGGATGCCTGTCAGGCATTCATTTCTGAAACGTCCAACTCCGTCATTTTGGAGCTGGCTGATTTCTTTAAGAAGGTAAGCGGAACGTGCGTACATGTATGTATGTACAGATGAAGCAGGCACGCCATGTGAATGACTATGGCAAGGCGAAAATCGATGCAGTCGTCATTGTATGTAGAACTATACATACCGTATTTACCGGTGCATAGCCCCATATTGGCAAAACATAGAAAATGTCCCATGCATAGCCCATATGTACTCATACCGCGGAAAGGCGTCATTGTTGACAACATTAACAAGTCCCTCAGCTATTGTCGGTTTGTTGTCCATTTGTTGACAACAAATATATGGGGATTGGTCGGTTTGTTGTCATTTCGTCAACAAACGGGCAATAAACCGACAGCAGCTGAGTGACTTGTTCTCAACGCAATGACGCCTGGGTGCGGTTTGTGCAAGGGGTCCCCTAATACCGACTTTCGAATTTTGCAATTCTATCATAAACTGTATTATTATTCGAGTCTTTTGCAAAAACCGCTTTTCAAAATTCTTATCCGTTCCCGAGTTATTCGATGATGTAAATTTTAGTATTGAAGCGGACCGCGGGAACCAGTACGGTACTTGAAGCTACCGTACTGGTTCTCAAATCCGTCTTCAGTACTAAAATTTATCGATTTTTATCATCGAATAACTCGGGAACGGATAGGAATTTTGAAAAGCTGTTTTTTGCAGAAGACTCGAATAAAAATGTAGTAGCCTATATGATAAAATTGGTCTGAACTCAAAATTCGAAAGTCGGTGTTGGGGGACCCCTTGCCTTTAAAATCTGTTCTGTACGCAGGCGGAAGTGATCATCGAGATGGAGAAGCAGCGAGGCGCGGAAGGCGCGAGCAGTTCGCATCTCGGTCTCAAGCAGCAGGCCTTCGCCTCTCCCGCTCAACTGCGCAATCTCGTGTCGCAGGCCTACAGGAAACTGAAGGAGAAGCTGCCCAAGCTGCGCGCCTCCTTGGCTCTCTACATCGGCAACCGAGACACCGAGAATATCCTCATCACACCTATCAAGGTACATACCTACCTACCCTACAGTATGTACTCGAGAAGGAAAATTTGCCAGATGTACCAAGGAATCGAACCCTGGACCTCTCGCGTTCCTTCCAGGCGAGCGCCTTAACCACTTGACTACCCACCCGGATGACCTCAGTCACACAATTTCCCTTTTTGATCATGACAGCTGTAGGACCAGGCAAATAGCAGATAGGGTATGGACCAGTTGCGCTAAGAATTATGGGTGCTCGCTAGCAGACCGTTCTGAATTGAACTTTTATCATTGTGTCTTTTTGATCGGTAATAGGGTACTCTGGGGTAAACCCGGCCACCTAAGCTCCTTTGACCTTGCTGTTTCGGCGAATGGTGAACCCAATAGCTCATTTGAAAGAGGAGAGCTCAAGGTATCGATTGATGTAACATTAGTCTCAATCGGTCCATCGGTTGCCGAGATATGCAGCCCTGACTCTTTAGGTGGCCAGATTTTTCCAATTACCGGAGTTACCCCGTAGTACCCTGTGAACTGAAAAAAGCTTAATACAGAGGGAGCAGCTCGTGACCACCCATAGTTCTTAGTGCAACTGGTCCATAAGTGCGTTTTGCTGTGCTGTTTGTGTATGAGTTTTGAAACTGGTTCATTTTTTGCAGAAGAATATCCAGACTTCGTTCCAGAAATTTTTGGATATGACCACTTCTCAGTACGACGAAGAAGAACGACAGGTGATCGCTTGTCCCAGCATGGAGCAAGTAAACCTTCTGCTGAACAGTCAAGTTGTTCCTCAGTCGCAACCAGTAGAAACCACACCGCAAACGAAGTAACCAACGCCATTCCTTTCCTCCGTACTGATATAGGGTACTATGGGGTAAACCCGGCCGTGGGAAAATCCGGCCACCTAAGTTACAGGGCTGCATTTCTCAGCAACCAATGGACCGACTAAGAGAAATATTACATCAATCGATTCCTTGAACTCTTCTCTTTCAAATGAGCTATTTGGTTTATCATTTGCTGAAACAACAAGTTCAAAGGAGCATAGGTGGCCGGGTTACCCCATAGTACCCCGCCTACGCTATTATATAGTCCCTCGGCGAGAGTTGTCTTTGAACCTTTGACCGTGTTGCGCAATTTACATGTAGTCCTGCAGAATTGGAATACATGGAGAAATATCCGTGAATAAGTATGTACTGTATTTTTCGCAGCGCGAGGCCCAAAGACAACTCTCACTGGATGGGCTATGAAAGTGGCTGCCTACATACGTATGTATGTTTCGTCTGTGATATGGCATATGGCCTTGTGGTTTTTTGTGCATGTGATGTTCGGCCTTTGTCGTTTTATATGCTCTTGAATAGTATAAGCATTGTCTCAATTTTTACATGTGATGGGAATTTGTAACAAAATACTGTGGCTATTCGTAGGCATGATCACATACGTAGATACTACTACAATACGTATATACATACGTAAGAAGTTGAGGATTTGCTCACTCACATACAGTATGTACCGGCTGTTTCACGTAAGCTGTCACCTCTAAAATGCTTATACTTCTGAACCAATGGACGAATTTCGACCAAGTTTTTTTTAATAGAAACTTGAACACATGCCTGACAAGCATGCAAAATTTCATTAACGTACATGCACTATTAGTGAGAGAACAAGCGACGCCTTTTCAGGTCCCATTTTTCGACGTGCCCGCTTTCTGTTCTGAAGCACCTGTGCAGCTGCCTTCAAAACTCTGGAAAAAAACTCTTTTTCAAGCATGTTCGTAGGGATGGCGGCAATATTCCCTTTATGTTTTGGCATTGTGTGCTGCAGGAGTCCGAATGGATGCTTGAATGGAGCGGAAAAGCATACTTCCTTCCGTATGGAGTTCAAAAATCGAGCGTTTTTCTCGCCACTGCCGATTTTGACACCCAATGTTTGAGGCTTCACAATTCCCTTCGTAGTTAAGACCCACCAATGAAATTTTGCATGCTTGTCAGGCATGTGTTCAAGTTTCTATTTAAAAAAATTTGGTCGAAATTCGTCCATTGGTTCAGAAGTTATAAGCATTTTTGAGGTGACAGCTTACGTGAAACACCCGGTAGTACATAGGAAAGTAGGCCTACAGTACCAAACTTTTCAATTGGCTTGGAGTTATTCATCCGTTGTGAAATTAGAAAGCATTGAACAGATTTACATTCTTTCCTTGATTTGCGTTTGCTTTGCCCTTGGTATTCGTCTTTCCTCTTGCTGCGCTTTTCAGTTCCTACACCAACATTGCATGTCCAATGTTTGTTAGCAGTACCCCTTACCTTAGTCAACTGTAGGCCTCTATGTACAATACGCATCCTATTCTTATTGCTGGCTTACAGGGACTTGTTTCGCTTTTTTCTGGTCAATGTGCTTCTCCGTTTTCGTCTTTTTGCTCTCTTTGACAGGTTTGGCACTTGACTGTCGATTGCCCTTCTTGCTAGCTCTGAACTTTCCGCTGTCATCTGAAACAAGCGCTCGCGTACATACTTTGCACACTTTACTTCTCTGCTACTCTATGTGTTCGCGGATAAATAGAAAACGCCGTACCGTACCCCTGTCGTAATCCACTTCCTTCGCTTTTTTCCCCTGTTTGCCTTGCTCCTTTTCCTTCTTGGCATGAAAGACGCTGGCGTCGCTATTGGATCTTCGAAACTGAAATCAACTAGCGTACGAGATCCAGAGATTACTGTACCGTATTTATCGAGGCATAGCCCCATGGGGCTTTGCAAATTTCAGATGGCTGTGCTAAAATTGAGAGGTCCTATGGGGTTATGCATGGGGCTATGCATTGGTCATTTTTTATGTTTTGCCAATGCTATGCATTGGGGGCTATGCACCGGTAAATACGGTATCTTCAACCAAAGGGGTTTTAAAGGCAAGGGGTCCCCTAACCTAACACCTTCAATTTTAAAGTTCAAACCAATTTTATCATGAACTATATTTTTGCAAAAAATCGCTTTTCTTCAAAAATTCCTATCCTTTCACGAGTTATTCAACGATAAAAGTCGACAAATTTTAGTATTGAAGCGGTCCTCGGGAACCACTACGCTGTGTACGTGGTGGTTCCCAAATCCGTCTTCAGTACTGAACTTGACTGAACTTTGCACACCGACAACTCGTGAACGGATAGGAATTTTGAAAAGCGGTTTTTTGCAAAAGACTCGGTTAAAAATATAGTTTATGGTAAAATTGGTTTGAACTTTAAATTCGAGAGTCGGTGTTAGGGGCCCCCTTGCCTTTAACATGCGTACCCGTACGTACATTGTTGGTATCGTTCCTGCTAATGTTGGAAGCGGAAGAACCACGTCTGCTGTTGTTGCTTCTCACTGACAGGTTGTTCGTCTGCTGCCGGCCAGATACGTTGTTGGATGGACGGCGACTTAGATTATTGTTCGTCGGTGACCGTCCAGGACTGCTTCCATTGGTCGCTTGCCGACCTCGAGGATTGTTGGAGTTGAATGTTTGTTGCCTTCCTCCTGCTCCCAAGCTGCTGCTGTTCTTTGCTTGCAGTCGACCTCCACCTCCACCCGCAGGCCTGGGCGATCCGCGACGGCTGGAATCGAGACTGTCGCTGTTCGGCCGGTTGAGATTATTGCCGCGGCCATTTCTGTTTGTGTTAAGATTGCCGGAGCGTCCTCCGCCTCTTGTGGTGCCGGTGCTCGGAGGTCCACGCCTGTAGTAGGAGAAAGAAAGTGCATAACGCTGTTTTACGGTGGAATACCAAATTACTATAATTTTTAATCATCGATTCGATAGGGGGTAGAAAAGGCCAAGCAATAGGCTTACATAATGTAGTAATCAATTTCCTTGCTTCTCTTCTCAATTTGTGCACTTTTTGCGTTTGGGCGGTTAGAGGAGGATAATGTAGGCACCGAAAAGGGGTCTACAGTAAAAGTCACGGGAAGAGTGCTTTTCGCGAAAAATTTTGCTGTTCGCGAACGTTCGCGAACGGTTCCCGAACGCTCCCGTGCTGCTCCCGAACGCTCACGCGTGACTGTTCGCGAACGTTCGCGTGCAATCGAAAGAAGATTGAGAGAAAAAACAAAACGGAAAGACGGGAGCAGGAGAAGAGGGCAGTAGGCCTAACGAAAGTCGGGCAGTAAGAAAAGCAGCCGCAAGAAATGACTTGTCTATACAAGCGTAACAGCAATGCAGCACAGAAAACATGAAATAGAATGACATTCTATTCTTTCACCAGCATCCAAGACAGTTTGGTCATCGCTTCTTGCTCATAACAAAAACGCTGGCCTTCTGAAAAACCTGTATCGAGTATAATCTGTCTAGTAAGAGTTGTTTCTGGGCCTTTGCCTTTCTCTGTTTTCATGTTCAATTCATGCAGCAAGAGTAGGCCTATATGCAAACTGCGCAGCGCATGCAATGCCAGAAATTCTAAAGGCATCTCTTGCTGAACAGATTATAGTCAGTGCTCTAGCAAGGTGACTATGATTGAATGGATCTTGCCATATGTTTGCATTTGTTTGTCTGACTTGGCTTCCTATGGTCTGGCCAGCAAGAGTTTGCCATGGCATTCAAGGCGCGTTGCGCAAATTAGATTCACAAATGCGGATTTGTGTCCGTGCTTCATGTACTCCCATTTAGCAGAAGTACATGCAAACTGCGCAGGACGACTTAAGTCCCATGGCAAACTCTCTCTGGCCAGACTATAGCTAGTTGGCTGATTTTTTTATTCTAAAGGGCCATCAAAATCAACGTTTTCCCCATCATCTTTCTATGTTTTCTCAAGTCCTTCATTCATTTCTTGACCACAGGCCTATTTTTCAACTCCTCCTGTGTCTTTTCTTTCCTTTTCTTCCTGCTCCGTTTGTGTTTCGCCCCAAACACCCCCACGCTACATCTTTCGTTCTTCTTTCTTTTCCTGCGCTACACAATGTACGCGAACGCTCCCTCACTGTTCGCGAACGCACGCATCTTGTTCGGGAACTGCACTAGTGCAGTTCGCGAACGGTTCGCGAAAAGCACTCTTCCCGTGACTTTTACTGTATTACATTGGCCTACACAGGAGGCAGTGGTTCATTACCAATAGGGGTTATGCTCGAAGCTTTTTAGCTTTACAGCAGTTTCTCTTTGCCGTTCGTACGTCATTGTAGTGTTTCGTCTATCCTGCTGCTGTCTGGTTCTCGGCGGTGACGCAGATCGAGCTCTGGGGTTTCTTCTGGCTTCGTTCGGCGGCGGTCTCCTGCCCGCGTTGCTGTTTGGATTCGGCCGTTGATTCCGGCGATCGAAATCGGCGCTGCTGGGTCTGCGACTGCTTCCGGCTCGCGAATGCCCGTGCCGTTTGTCGTCGTGACGTCTTTTGTGAGCTCTGCATAGGGTGAAATAGGTAAGGTACTATGTCGTAAACCCGGACATTTAGTATATCTCAGCAACCATACGACCGATTGAGACAAGTAAGGTATTCTACCAATCGATTCCTTGAACTCTCCTCTTTCAAATGAGCTAACCATGATGCATGTTCATCATTTGCTGATAAGCGGCAAGTTCAGAAAAGCTTAGGAGTCCGGGTTTACCCCGTGTTCGGGTTTACCCCTTAGAACCCTACACGTAGCCGACTTTCAAATTCCCTCCACCAATGAAACTCGAGCCTGCTTTTTTAAAGGCTTACTCCAGTAGTGCGCAGTAGGAGCAGTCGGATTGAACTGAGTCGCTTCGGTGTCTGTGGTGGCCTCTTGGAGTCGGCGTTCGCCCTCTGAAAATTACCGAGGAATATCCACCAATTTGCTCCGGTTATTTTTGATATCGGGTTATCGGGGTTTGCCGCAACTTGCCTATTTCAACATGAAAGTTTTTTGAAGCATTTGATGCGAGAGAAAATCGACCGATTTTCTCGGGTGATTTTCGATATCATGTAATCTATATCCAACTGCCAGTATAGGGTACCTACAGTGCAGTACCTTACCTACCTGTACCTACAGGACGTACCTGTTTGATCCCGCTCTCAGACCGTTGTTGCCCCCTCCCCCTCCTCCCCTTTGTCCCCTGGCCGATTCCTTGTATCTGTGTATGTCCCTGTGCAAGTCGTCCATCGAGTTTTCTCTCGCGGACTCCGTGCGACTGTCGTAGCTGCGGCCGCTGCCGCCTCTATCGTCGTTATAGTCGTTGTAGTCGCTGGCGTATCCGTCGTTAAACGGATCGTTCGACCCGTAGTAGTCGTCGTCGTTGTTGCCATTTTCACCCGGCTGTTCCTCGTCGGCTCCTTCGCTAAATAATGATCGTGCCTGCTGATTTGGGGGTCGATATATGGTTGGTTATGGTCTGTGGTATGCTGCAGTATTAAATCTTGCTAATAAATAAATATTGGGGGAGCTTCATAAAGTACGTCACGCAAAAATAGGGGGGTTGGGGCGAATGTGACGTTAGCGTGACGATGTGTCACTCCATGTATGTATAGCGATAGCCTACATTACCTACTTTATCAAGCTCCCCTTTGGTAAAGAAAGAGGAGGTTTTGCAGACAACTTGCCTTGTGTCGATGGCTTGCTCAGGCAGGTAGTACCAGGCGTCTCGGAATCTTTCTCCCAGCGGGATAATCACATAGCTTCCACGATGTTCGAGATCTGCAACCGTTGCCACTTTGCGCCCATCCATGGTGGCTAGGCTGAAAATATAAAAATAGTTACGCTTGAAAGTACAGTGTGCTATTTTTGTTGATATGGACGTACGTACATAGGTAATAAGAGAAATGCAATACGGTGCGAAAAGTAACGTTTGTTTCCGTAGCAGCATGTCGAACTGTTACATACTATACAGTACTGTCACCGTCTTGGATTGACGTGGAAAGGTTTCGCAACTTGCTCCAACAACCACGGCATCCCACGGTCTAGCTGTTTGGGAGTGAAGGAATTTTTCTTGGCTTCCAGCCCTTCTCCGTTACGGAATACACTGAAAAATACAGGGTGTTTCATAATATACTCACCGACCCAGGTTACAGGAGGGTTAACTGGGAGCTGGCGCTGGGTGACTTACATTGTACCCCCAGAGCACATAACCCTAATAAACAAGAGAGAATTCAATGCGAAGATCCCGGCATTTCCTTTTCACTCTTCTCGTTTTTCTGCGCAGCGATCAGTCGGGTCTGGGTCTGAGCGATGTTATGTGTTCAGCATTCAGCATTTTTAGGTGTCTGGCCGTCATTCTTTGTAATCTTCATAGCAGCAGTGGTCGCCTATTTTCTTAGCTCAGCACCCTACCCTACTCTATTTACATACATACGCAGTAGGACTGGACAAACCTTGCGTTGCGTTACAGAATGTACTGTACACAGGGCTTACAAGATGAACATGGGTCCGGGGTCTTTGCGATTGAATATGCGCTCTTCCTGTCGACGTTTTCCGGCCATCTTCTCGCGATGTCTGCGAATGGTCTCCGCGTCTCTCTCCCAGAAATCTCCGTCCGCCAGATCGTGATCGTCGTAATCTTCGTCCTCTTCATCGTCGCCCTCGTCTCCTTCTCCGTCCCTTCCTCTGCCTTTGCCGTCTTTGTCCTTCCCTGCCTTTCCCTTATTCTTGGGCAGTTGCGAACCGTCGTACCTGAGGAAAAATATTGCCGGCTTTATGCTCATACAGTATGTGGCTGGGGTACTACGGGGTAAACCGGCCATTGGAAGATCTGGCCACCTACATATGCTTCAGGGCTACATATCTCAGCTACAGTAGCTACAGTAGCTACCGATGGACCGATTTGGACATACTGGAATATCAATCGATTCCTTTGAACTTTCCTCTTTCAAATGAGCTACGTATTTGGTTCAACATTTGCAAAGAAATAACAAGTTCACAGTGGATGACCGGGTTTACCCCATTATGTACCCCAGACATACCGTAATTTTGATGGGTAAATAGGTAAGACTTTATTGTGCTTTGAAGTTTCTCGAGTTACCCGCCATAGACCGGCTGAAAATATCCGCCCGCCAAAACATATTGGCCGCCGTTGTCTAAGCCGTCGAAGTCGGATATCTCGTACTCTCCGTCCACCGAATACAAGATCAGGGAGGCGCTGCTGCCCTCCAAGGGTGGAGCAAGTCGAGCCAGGTCTTCCAGCAGCTTATCCCATGTCTTCACTTGTTTGCTTCTCCAGATGTATTGCTTAGCCCTGCAATGCAATGCACAGCTCACGTAGTCTCAGGTGGTATGAAATGTGTTGTGTCGAACATAATATTGTACATACGCGTAGTATCTACGTACACGTTGGTCACTAAGTAGGGTACGTTGGACGTAGGTACAGTACGTACATACCTGTAAGTGGCAAAAAAATTTGGGATTGTCTTAGTGACGAGGCCCGGTCCCAAATGGGATCAATATTTATGTACGAACAAGGGCCGAAACAAATGGGTGGGTCAAATATCATAAATATTTATTAAAAAAACATATTGCGCTTGTTTTCACGGTACGGTAACGTTATCACTGGATAAGTAGGTTGTAGCAATTATGTATTTTTGGTAGCAGTAACTTCACAGCCATGACGTTGAGGCTTTTAGGCAAAGTTAACTCACTTGAAATTGGCGTCTCCATTTCGGTAGACCACAAACTTTTTCGTAGTTCCCGGATCTGTTCGATTGTGCAGTTTCTGATCCTCTGATCGTTCCGCGTCGCCGTAGCGTCGTTTATTGATCTCCCTGTAGGATTCTTGTTTTGGCGGAGTTCTGGTGGGTCTCGGGGTCCGATTTTCCCGCTGGGGAGGCGGCAAAGGTTCATAACCCTGCTTCCGCTTCTGAAACGACTCACTGCCAGCCACCACCAACACTTCTCCCTCGTACTTCTCCAGCTCTTCCATTGATCTAATCTTGGTCTTTCCATCTGGCCCGTACAGGGTTTTGACGCCAACGCCTCCTTTTCCGAAGTTCTTCTTGCGAACCGGCACCTTCTCCTGTAAATCTTTGCACAGCGCGTCGAAGGTCTTAAAGTAGCGGTTGCTGAAAGTCCAGCTGATGGGCTGAAAATTGGAGTCACCGTTGCTGTAGATCGTGAACCGTTTGCCGACCACATTGTCGGCACCTGCGTTACCTGGCATTTTGCTCTACCTGGGTTTAGCGCAGCTTGAATATTTCGCTGCGCTTGTTTAGTATGACACTGACAAGACAGTCAGAAAAGTGAAAGACAATAAGTTTGTTTCAGGTCGCATGGTAACTCAGAGTGCAATGTGTCAATTATTCAGTGTAATCTCTTCGTTAGCTGACACTTTCCGGAAGAAAGATGATACTATTCTTTCTGCATTGTTTCAGACAAATCAATAGTTCAATACCATCTTCAAAGCATTACATTACGGTGTAGGTATTTATGTAAGTACATATGTACTGTATACGTATATAAACTAATTATACAGGGTGTCCCACGTAGACCTATCGAATGGTCCAGCCTTATAACTTCCGTATTACAGGAGATATCATGCTGACATTTTGTCCCCTGAAACCCAAGAAAATACCATTTGTTGTGGCAAAATTTGAGCCAGATAGGTCAAGTAGGAATGAAAATACGAGCTTGCAAAGTTTCGTGCACGTTTTTCAACATTTTGAAGTCAGTGGTGCTAATATTGACCTTGACAGCTCCTTGAAGGCAGTTATGAGCTGCATATCGCCTATATTTTTGAATCCTTTGTGTTCTGGACTGTGAATGATGACGTTCAGCCAGTTTTGTTTAGCCATGTTGCCATGTTGGATGAGCTGCTTGAAGAGAAGATAATTAAACCATGCAGGGAAAAGGAAGAGGACCAAATTAAGACACAGCAGCGCACACAACCGGCCCAAACCCCCAAAACCACACCAACCCCCACACCAAACCACCCCCAAACCACAAAAAAAACAAAAAAAAAACCACCCAAAAACCAAAAAAAAAAAAAAAAAAAAAAAAAAAAAAAAAAAAATTAAAAAAAAAAAAAAAAAAAAAAAAAAAAAAAAAAAAACCAAACAAAAAAAAAAACAAAAAAAAAAAAAAAAAAAAAAACAACAAACTACACCCAACACCACACACAACCATGCTGAGCAGAAGATTACATCTTAAAACCATGCTCAGTGCGGAAAATGCGAAAAACAGGGTCCAACATTTCCAAGCCTGTAATTTCATCCCTAGTTGAGGTATCTGGCTCAAATTTTGCCACAACAAATGGTATTTTCTTGGGCGTTTCTGGGGGCAAAATTTCAGCATGATATCTCCTATAATACGGAAGTTATAAGGCTGGACCATTCGATAGGTCTACGTGGGACACCCTGTACATACATCTATAGTTGCCTGCCTGCCTGATGACGTCTCTGAACCAGACGAATACTATTTTCTGCCAGGAATACTATTTTCTATTTTAGTCCTTGTCCGACATTAAACCAATGCAGAGCAAAATATTTCAACCGGAAGAGAAGGTCAACTTCCGGTTGATTCAAACGCTCGATAACACCGAACCAGAGAGCATTTTTCTTTTTTCGCTGCTGCTGGACGGTCGCTTTCTCAGGTTTTTCGGAGTCAGGAGGATGCCAGGTGTCGCTGCTACCAATACTAACACGAAGTCGAACTCGAGCAAGAGCAAGACGAAGCCGACGGAGCCGACGCAAGCGCGCTCCAAGAATACGACGAATCTGAAACGGCTGGAAGACTGCGCATGGTATATGGATATGCAAAGTACACGTACATACTGTATGTACACATATGGTACTGTGGGGGTAAACCCGGCCACCTGAAGCTCCATTGAACTTTTCTGTTTCAGCAAGTGATGAACAAAATACGTAGCTCATTTGAAAGAGGCAAGTTCAAGGCGAAGCAATTGATATAAAATTTGTCTTGGTTGCTGAGATACAGCATTGAAACTTAGGTTGCCGTATTTTCCCATGATCGGGTTTACCCAATTACATACAATACATATTGTATGAACCAAACTCTCATCTTGAAGAAGTAGGTAGTTTGAAGCTTTTATCCGCCGTCTTTCGCTTACCGTATTTTTAAAAATCGAGAGGTCTGATGGGGGTTATACACTGGGGGGGGGGGGGGGGGGGGGGGATATACCTATGACAAAATTAATGTTTTTGAGAGGTGTGTAGAGGCATGTTTTTAAGGTCAAAAGTAAGTGTTTTAGGGCATAATAGCGGTCAAAACAGGGTTATTATAGTAGAAGACATGCTCAGCTAAGCTTTATATGCATAGTAGCTTGGTGTAGGAATAGCTCTAGCTCGGGAGCTTATGACCAGCTTACAGGTAGGCTAGGTACATTCCAGTACATGGGGGGTTATCGTTATACACCAGGGGGGGATATACACTGGGCAAAATTTATGTTTTGCCAATGGGGGGTTATACACTGGGGGGATATACTCTGGGGTGGATATACACCCAAAAATACGGTATTGGTTTCAGGTATTGGGGCGCCTTGCCGAGAACGGAAGCGGAGCGGGTTGTGCAGAGGCCTGGCGATTTTTTGGTGCGAATGTCTGACGGTCCGCGACTGGTGATAACGGTGCGATCGCCGAAGGACAAGAGCGTGCAACACTTCCCCGTCGGCTGTGTCAAGGGCCGCTTCAAGCTGGAGGGAGAGAGTTTCCCAGATGTGACTAGCCTGCTCAATCACCACGTCGTCAAGCGCGTGCCACTGACAAAGGACAGCGGAACCCTCATCTTGCAGGGCGTGAAGAAGAAGTGGTGGCGAATCGACGAAACGCGGCAGTTGAAGATGGAGAACAAGCTGGGGAGCGGCGCTTTTGGGGAAGTTATGAAAGGTAGTACCGAAACGCAGGACAGGATAATAGGACAGTCCCATGCGGCAGTACTCTATTCTATTAACCCCTCCTCAATTTCTGAGGTACCCGCCACGAAAATGCGACCAAGCAAATTTTTCCCAAATGCTACATACCCGACCGATCCCGTGGCGGTTTAGACACTTTGTCAATTTTTTCGGCGGGGGTCGCATTTTGGTCGCGGGTACCTGCGAAATAGAGGAGGGGTTAAACCTTCTCACTCGGCTCGTATGTACCGTACACGCTACTATTTAAAGGTACGATGGTGACGACGGACGGCAAGAAGATTCCGGTGGCGGTGAAGCAGATGAGCAAGCGTAACGACGAGCGCACGCGGATGGCCTTTCTCCTCGAGGCCAAGATCATGCTGCGGTACCAGCATGCGAACGTGGTGCGGATTCAGGGCATCGCCTGCGACATCCCGCCCATGAAGATCGTGATGGAGTACTGCGCCTACGGAGCGCTCGACTCGTACCTGAGCCGACAGAAGCGCAACGGCGCGCCGGTGTCGTCGAAAACGAAGCTGCGATTCGTGAAGGAGGCGGCGTGCGGCATGCGTTATGGGATCATTTACATATTACGTCACCGTTAGGGGGGAGGGGGGTCCCCTCCGACTGCCAAAAAGTGATGTATGTCGGTAGGGTATGGAAAGTGATGTAAGTGGTGATGGTGTGGGGGGAGGGGTTTACCCCCTGCCAGCAGAAATCAGCCAGTGACGTAATATGCAAATGGTCCCTATCTGGCCGCTCAGGAGTGCATACACAGGGACGTGGCCGCGCGCAACTGCCTACTGGCCGATCCCAATCTCACCGTCAAGATCTCCGACTTCGGCATGAGTCGCACCGGGCAGGAGTACAAGATGGAGGACCGAGCGCAGAAGCGACTGCCCATCCGATGGACAGCGCCCGAGGGCATCAAGAGAGGAGAGTTCAGCGAGAAGTCCGACGTCTGGAGCTACGGCTTACTCATGTGGGAGGTAGGGTACTGTGAGGTAAACCCGGACACGGGGTAAACTCGGACACCTAAGTAGTAGGCCTATATCTCAGCAATCATAAGACCGAGTGAGACAAGTATTCTAGCAATCGATTCCTTGAACTCTCCTCTTTCAAATGAGCTACCATGTTCATCATTTGCTTGCTGAAGCGGTAAGTTCAGAAAAGCTTAGGTGTCCGGGTTTACCCCATATCTGGGTTTACCCCACAGTACTCTACAACATAACCTAAAACTTTTGACCTTCAAATATTGTGTACGTATAAGTACGTCTCACGGTGTATGTACGTAGGTACGGTAGGGTACTGTTATTGGGTAAACCGGACCATGGAAAAATCCGGCCACCAAGTTTCAGGGGCCAGGGCTGCCTTCTCAGCAACCAATGGCCCGATGGAGACAAATATATTGTCACTCGATTCCTTGAACTCTCTCCTCTTTTCATATAAGCTACAGTAGCCTATTTGATTCATCATTTGCTCGAAACAGCAAGTTCAAGGAGCTTTGGTGGCCGGGGTTTACCGGGGTTACCCCATAGTACCGTACTCGACAAGGCCATTGTATTGTACCGTACTTGTAATCTCGACAAGGCCATGTAATCTCGCCATGTAATTCGTTGCAGGTGTTTGCGAACGGTGAGTCGCCATGGAGTGAGACGAAGGACTGCAAGGAAATCTACCGAAGGATCCAGGCTCTGGAAATGCCTCCGCACTCCAAAGACACTCCTCCAGTCGTGAAAGAACTCTGCAGCAGCATCTGGCAAATAAAGCCCAAGGACAGGCCCACATTCGCCGAAATCTACACCAAACTGAGCGAAGCTGGCTAATGAATGAGACAGAAGTGACCGCTACTCCCACTGCTATAGAGTACTACTAACAAGGCTACATACTAACAAACAACACTGTGCATTACGTACGTACACACACTATGTACTAACTGTTTGAGGAACATAAATGTTGTGATCGCTGAGTAAAAATGTTCATATCTTCCAAATTTTTTGTTGCTAATCAATCACGTACGTAATTTTACTGTGATGTCATGATGTCGAAAGCTGAGAGCCATGTCGAAAACTCAACTCAACAGCAATGCAGCTTCGGCTTGTGTCCGGCTGTAATTCTGGGTTTTCACCCTAGTACTGTATTGACCAGTTGCGCTGCAGTTGTTCTGGTGGTCGCGAGACAGTTGACCCCTCTGTCTTACTGTACGCTGATTTTCAGTGTAAATTTACCTCGATAGACCCCATAAATTTTCAGCGCAACCGGTGACTACTGTCTACGTACATTTGGCGATGCACGGCGCCGCAACATGTTTCTTTTTTGCGCTTGCTACTGGAACGTCCTGGGTCATGTAAGACGAGAAGTACGTACACCCTAGGTGTCCTGCCATGCCACTGTTGAGTCGGCTTTTCGGTTGGGCCTAGGTGGCGCCATCTTGGGCGTTCGAAGCAAGTTTCCTTTTGTCTCTTCGCCCATGTAATCATGATGGAATGCGCTGGAAGAATAAAGAGGCCGCCGCGCTTTTGTCGCATCATCCTTATCTGTCGCAAAATCCACCCCTATGCATACAATGTCGTACGTACGTATTTCGAACATGTTCATGCCTAGAGCTCAACAAATAACGTATTAAAGGACGTTCGCTGACATTACTGTACAGTACCATGCGTGGGGCGCGTGCTCGCGTGGTTTGGGGTGGGTGGTTTTTATCTGGTCACGGTGATCTTCGGGTGGCGGTGTCTCTTTGAGTCTTCCGTTTGATTGCGCCATTAGGCCACCGAAGGGCTCGGGCTGGCCTCTTCCTAATGCGGAACTAGGGTACTGTGGGGTAAACCCGAACACGGGGTAAACCCGGACACCTGAGCTTTTCTGAACTTGCCGCTTCAGCAAATGGTGAACATAGTAGCTCATTTGAAAGAGGAGAGTTCAAGGAATCGATTGGTAGACTTACTTGTCTCAATCGGTCGTATGGTTGCTGAGATATACTAGGTGTCCGCGATTACCCCCCTGTTCGGGTTTAGCCCACAGTACCCTACCCGTACAGTATTGATGTGCAAGGAGTTTAGTATGTATGACTGCATGTAGGCTACCTATGACGCTGACGGTGTGAGGCGGGAAGAGTCGTAAAAGTGGCTGTCTGTTGGTCCGTCCTGCCATGGTTTCTGACTCTGGAGAACGAGCCGTGAAACACGCATAAAACCATGCATAAATGTAGGCGCACGCGCCAAATGATTATTGTCTGCACCGGCTGTTGTTTTGGCCCAGTTTGATAGGAGTTCGGATCAAGTTTTGGACATCGTAAATTCCTTGCGACATGTCCTTCCTTCCGACAGTAAATTCGTCAGAGGCTCAATAGTTTTAAACGAATGCACGTGCATGTATGTACTGTAGTATGTATCGTATGTACAGTACATTACATACGTACGGTGTGTATTGTTATTGTACCAATGGAAACGTATAGGGTAGCGTGGGGTAAAACCGCCCATGGGGGAAATCCGCCCACTATGGCGCTAGAAGTTTCCCGGGATATACATTTTCGAGAGCCATGTTTTGAATGGGGTAAAAGCGCCACGGTTTTACCCCATGCTACCCTGCATGTACACACTTCGAATTCGAGACGATACGCCAACCGTCGGTTGGGCACGCGCTTCAACTGTAAGAAATTGATGCCGACATGCATGGAGTCAAAAACAGAAGGGACCTGTTGACAATTTTTCAAAGACCTTTTCCTTTTGCTTCCGAGCAGTCACGATGAAGACGGTAGGAGGAGAGGCGAGGAATTGAGAAGGTCTAGAGATAGGCCCCCGGGGATAACAGCTTGCATGCGAGCACAGAGCCCGCGCTACCGTAACGCTTTGGGACTTTGGGTATGTAAGTATGAGGTGAAAGGACCCTTGATCTAATTGATTAGCTTTGGGCACTCGTTGCACGTCTAACTGCTGAATAGTGAGCTCTGTCATCTTATCTCGTGTGTTTCAAGTTGAAAACCTTGAAATTTCCCGACCTCAACGACCCCGACGACGCCAGAGAAAAGTGCTGAGATGGCAGGATAACTGTTTGTCGGCCCCAAGAAAAAAGCCAACCGCGAACGCAGATAATCGCTTTTCTTCTTAATCGCCCTAGCTTGATCAAGATAACGCCTCTAATCAATGTGCCACCTTGAATGATATAATTGCCGCACCTTGTAGAACGTTGGGCTTGGGCCCGATGTTTGCCCGTTTTGTAAGTTTCGTCAACAGGTGTTATTCGCGCAAAAAGAATCGCCACAAAAGGCGAGAAAAAGTCCTGCGACAAAAACGTTCTGGGGGCTCTAAAAATCGGATTATCTACGGTAGGGTGACTTGTCGACTGTTTGCTGAGACAGTGCATTTTGACAAACACGCTCATGCACATGGTCTGTACTGCATACACGTACGTACGTACTTTACGCACCAGAGCGATGAGGAAAATTCGAACAAGGGTGTCACCGTTAATTTTTTTGCCCAATAGCCACCGTCAGTCAGCTCAGCAGGGTCGTCACTGTTTCTGCTTCAAGGCGACCGCCACCCGCCGAAAAAACAACCAAGATTGCCTGCCAAAAAACACCTGAAAAGAACAACTGCAAAAACTGACACTTGCGCGCTGCTTCTTAGAAAAAATGCGATACGCTCTCCAAGGACACATCACCCCTGCACGTGTCGTACGTACGTAATTACACCAGGGAGAACCGTACAAAGAGCGGTCCATTTCTGGGTCGAAGCTCCGCCTATTTTATTGCGCATCCAGTTCTGATTGGTGCGTTTAGCTCGTACGCATGCGCATACGTACGAATAGGTACGCGTATAATTTGAGCCGTGTGCTGCAAAGTTTTGTCCCCTGCCTCCTTGTCTCGCCTTTTCTTCCGACATTTCTTTTCTGCTGATATCCAGTCTCAGATCTTCACGCCAGGCAGTGTTATCAACTGCTGGTGTCGGGCTACGCTCACTGCTGACTTGACTTCCATTACATCTTACGGACACGGGAAAAGTGTAAAAACTCTTGTCCAAACAAGGTTTTCCTGATTGTAAAACGCTCCAGTTTTTCCGCGTCTCTTGCCTTCTTGCTTTACACCACCGACTCCGTTGTCTGATTACACACCCTGTCCACCCCACGGCCATCATTCGAAATTCCCTAATCGATACGCCAGTCTCTCGATTACTAATCGAAATGGAGAATCATTACGGTCAGCAAACATCAATAACGCCGGTCGGTACCGCCAACTTTTTCTGCAGTCCTCCAGCCAGTAATACCTCATCCGTCAACGCCGCTGTCTTCACTCAACAGTTTTTGCAACACCAGCAGGGCGGAACAGCTGTAGGCCCCTTCATGCCGGTTCACATCAAAGCGGAGCATTCTGAGTTTTCGGCCCAACAGCAGCAGCAATTCGGCTGCTTTCCCAGCTATCAGGGGTCATGCGGTCTGGCTTCGTCTGCAGTCCCGTCTTATAATCAGGCTCCGCCACCCCTCCTGCCTGTTCCACCCAACTGCTGCATGAGTGGCGGCAGCTCGGCGGCAGAAAATGTCTCACCGCAGCAGCTCCACATTTCCGCCTGCTGGTCTGATACGTCGGCGTCGTCTCCGCAGCAACTGCTGGCTTCATCTCCCTCTCCAGGTGGAACTACGCATGACGGCAGTGCGGTTTGTTTTCGATCTGCAGAAGTTAGCTCCACGACAACTTCGATCTCAACCGGTAGCATTTTGGGCAACGACCCTGGGGCCATGCGCAGCGGCGCCAGTGGCAAGAAAGGAAGCAGAGGAGCAGCCTCCGGCGGAAGTAAGGGCGGCGCCAAGCGCTACAAGACTCCGAGTCCGCATTTGCTGCGACATCGACGCTTGGCTGCCAATGCGAGAGAACGGAAACGGATGAACAGTTTGAACGACGCATTCGACGAACTGCGCAACGTTCTGCCGGACCTGGAAGCCGGAAGAAAGTTCTCCAAGTACGAGACGCTGCAAATGGCTCAAGAGTACATCGGCTGTCTGGTGAAAATGCTGGGCGTTGGTGACTCGAAATCAGCAACGATCGCGGCCACCGAAACAATATCTCGCACACCTCCGAATCACCATGATTTATAGAAACTGATGTGTAAATATGGTACGGGCATTTTATCCCTTTTTCTGTTCACGGTACCGTCCACAAGTTGGCCAATACAGGTGACTGCCAAAATCGACCAGAGATTTTTTCCGTGCGTTTGTTGCATATGAGTGCAAAAGAAAAAATATTCACAGGTATACTTGCAGATTTTTGGTGATGTAGTGCTTCTTCAGAATAGTACAGTGCAAAGTAGGCATGTTGTTACAATATGTACGTTTTTACGAGTACGACACGAGCAATACGTTGTATAGAATGTTATCCGATCTGGCTTAAATACATTTATGTACATATGTACAGCGTACGAGAAAAATACGGTGTTTGTAGACATAAATGGGTCCGTAATTCTGTGCAATTATGTCAATTGATTGGGTGGCTTTTCCTTCATTCACAATGAATGTTTTGTGTGGTTTTCTTTCTCAAAGAGGACACCTTATGGAGTAGGCTTACATGAAATGTATTTTAGAACGTTGAATATTATTACAGTAATTTTATGCCTTTTCCTTGGACATGCTTGCTATCGCTTCGGTAGCAAACAGTAAATCAGCAGGGGGAGGGGAAAAGATGACCGAGCGAAGTGGCCGGCTTTCTTTTGGTGCCTTTGTTTCGACGCGACACTTATTCTGCTGGTGGGTCACTGAATAGTGGTCTATGTAGTTTTAGGGGCACTCAACGGTCCTGTGTTCTCTGAGTGGGTAGGGTACTGTGGGGTAAACCCAGCTACCTAAGCTCCCTTGAACTAACTGTTTCGGCAAAAATGATGAATCAAAGAGCCCATCGGTTCATTGCGGTCCTTTGTCTGAGAATCTGAATCGGTCGATTGCTTGAGAACCTACAGCCTTGAGATGAATCTGAGGTGATTGGATTTTCCCCTAGCCGGGTTTACCCCATAGTACCCGCTGTACTCTACTCTCTTTGATGACATTGTTCCGCACAATGACGATTAGCCGATGAGCAATGTCCAGTCTGGCGTGTCGCGTCAAGTCTTTCCACTTCGGGTGCGATTTTTCCCCTGTCGACTTCGCACAAAACACAATTGCCTCACGACTGGCTGAGTGCGGCAGGGTAACAAGATTAGCGCGGCTATGTGTAGCCAGCCAGGTCAAAAGGCAAGATTGTCTAAGCAGAAACAATACGGTCGTGAACTTTCCATGCTCCTATGGTCTACTGTGCGTGCCTTGCCTCGACACAAAGACAAAGACCTCACCGACCGACGGAGACCCGGTCGCGTTAATTAGAGGGAAGGCAAAGGAGAGAGAAGAGGCGAGGTTACGTAGGTTGCACCAGGTTGGCGACGGCGGTAGACGTACGAAGATGCCGCCAAACAACACAACAATTTCAAACGACAACGACCGTATTGACCCGAAGCAGAAAAATTGGTAGTATACGTATGCAAAGGTCATGGCGGCGACACCTCAAAATTTTGTTAATGCACGAAGCGCACAACGCATGCCGACATAGTAGACTTTTTAGGCTGCCTCCAGTTTGTAAAAAAAAAACCTCTGAAACGCCCAGGCTGGTCGGCCCTGAAACCGGCAGCATTTTTTGTGCTAATCCGATTAGGCCCAGCCTCGTCCTTGCGAGCCGTCATTAACGATTTCTGATCCGTGTCCTGAAGAGCTAGACCGACCCCCAGCTAAAATAAAGTGATATCGGCAGGGGCGCAGTTTTTGCACAAAAAATTGGTTACTCTTTGCTGATGTTGCTGGCTACATACGGTACTGTACTGCTTGTTTAACGGTCTACTCCGTTGTCTTGCACGCCATAAAGATGTCTAGGCCTAATTTTTGCCTAATTGTTCTTGACAGTAGGAGGGAAGCGACGCAAAAAAATCCGGGTCCGGTCTGGCCCCATACTTTTCTTTTCGTGGGGTGTCGTCGACCCAGGCTTTATGCGCGCAAAGAAAAACAGTGGAGCCACATGCATCTTCATAATGTTACCGTAGATATGCGGCGCATACTGCATATTGTGCATAATACGGCATGGATAAACGAACCGAGTGATTTCAGCTGAAAACGGTTGTGTCAGGCCTAAAATCCAACAGCCACACAGTACGCTGATTCCAAGTGACAAGTGTCGCGCGTTTGGCCCCACAAAGAGATCCACTCTTTCCTATTGAAATTCTATCTTACCTGTACGTCCGCTGTACTTTACGTATACATTTTTTAATTTACGATCTCGGGTACGACCCAGGACCCCGACCGATGGAATAGGCGCAATTTTTTCAAGTCGAACGAACACCGGCAATAATTTTCTGTACCCAAAAACTTTCGTCCTAAAAACGGCGACGCAAACTTGGTGCGTACGTTACGTACGCTGTTCTATCGGTGTGCACCGTATACGGTCGCAAAAAAGATGAGATGTCGGATAGGTACGTACGTAATGTATCTGTGGGTCGTCTTTTGTCAAGCAAATGCGAGGTGACACGAAAAATCAAGTGCGCGCAATTCGAATGCCCCGACACCGATAAAGATGGTAGGTACACGTATGTTTTTTGTATGTCGGCGTGCGCGTGCAGTTGATGCTGCGTTCACACTGGAGACATGCGGGCTCGACACACGGAATACCTAGACATGGACAGCCATGGATCTGCCTGGCGTACGCCAAGCGCAGTTCCTTCCAATGTGAATGAGCTATGAGGCGTTGCGCAAAGAGTGCAGCAAAACGATCGCCGTAAATTAGGCGGGATATCATCATCGTTTTGCTCTTTCAAGAAATTCGGCGACGCGACGGGCGCGATTCTGGTTTTTTTCGGCATCTCCAGCCGCGATTTTTCTGCCATATCAAATTGCCCAGTCAGGCAGGTTCTGCTTTTTCCACCCAACGAACATGGATGTCGACAAAAAAAGCAAAAAGCCTCTTGACTTTCTATTGTGTTAAAAAATTCCTAAGGCTCAATTGCCGATGAAGATTCAGTTTTTTTGCGCAAAATCAGACTGGGACTGCACATGTAAAATTTGGGAAAGCACGAATAGCAATCACCACGGCATGGCACATGTCCGTCGACAAGTTCCTTCTAGGTTATGTATCAAAAATATAACTCATGTATTTGAGAAGAACGGGCGACATACCCAGTGAAAAGAAACGAAGAGGCAATGGCCCAGATCGGTTACCCAAATTTTCGGTTTCGTAAACCCCGAAAAATAGGTTTTGTAAACACCCGAATATTTGAGTACCGAAAATGGGCGAATACGGGCCAACATGCCTCTTCGTTTCTTTTCACTTTACTGTCGCCCATTCTTCCCAATACAGGAATTATATATTTTTGGTTATACCAGTTACGTACATGTACTAACTGACCCACCATACCCCTGACGCGCACAATCATACCATACGTACTGTACATCCATACCGTCTGCAAAGGAACGTACTGTATTAGTATATTGATGCGCGTACTGTACATACGTATAGTAACGGGTAGTATTGAGTGCGCAATCCAGTACCAGTACATAAAGCGTTGCAAATGCTTTGTCGAGGTTAGAGTTGAATGGGGTCATAATTTTGAGTTTTTTTGAGCGACAGCGTACCTAGTTGGTGGCGGGCGCCCGCCGAGGAAGCGAAAAGTCAGGCAGGGGGCAGCAGGTTCTCGGGTTGGAATTTATGGGTGGTTTGCGGCGGTGATAGCTGGGGGAATTTTGATGCGCCTTGACAGTCGCCTGTTCCTTCCGAGGATGTGGCTCGTTTATCACCGGCCGCAGACACGTGTCACTTTGCCCGCGTCCTTCCTCACAAGCAATAGGGTAGCGTGGGGTAAAACCGCCCATGGGGAAATCCGCCCACCTATGGCACTTTTACCCCTCTTTTACCCCCCCCCCCCCCCCCATCAGGCCTAGGTTGTCAAGTTATGGCTAGAAAGAAAAAGAAACAGAGGCAGAAGTGTCCCGAGATACATTTTCGAGAGCCATCTAGGTTTTGAAAGGGGTAAAAGCGCCTTAGGTGGGCGGATTTCCATTGCACCCCATGGGCGGTTTTACCCCACGCTACCCCATTCCTTTCCTTCCTGCCTGCACCCGTGTCGCCTTTTACTCATCCACTGCACTGCACTGCATGCCGTGGGGTACTATGGGGTAAAGCCGGCCATTGGAAAATTTGGCCACCTATGTAATCGTAATGTAGACCTAAGTTTCAGGGCTGCATATCTCAGCAACCGCATGGACCAATTGAGACAAATGTTATGCATCAGTCGATTCCTTGAACACTCTCTTGTCTTTCAAATGAGCTTGTTGGGTAGTATGGGTTGGTTCATTCATATCATTTGCTGACACAGCATTCAAAGGATTTGATATAGCCGGATTTTCCCATATGGCCGGGTTTACCCCATTGTACGTCACTGCTGTGCACAAATCTTCAGATTGTGCAGACACAGACGGATTGTACCTACCTACGTACCTGTATAACTTTTGTCCGTCCTGAACGATACTTATTTACAGCCTACCTATGGTCAAAGTCGACTCGAACGAAGGTGACCCCACTGTTAAACCACCGTCGGACAGTATGTAATACAGAAGTATGTATACTCTCTCTTTGCAGTTGTCAAATACTTTCATGCTCGTTTACGCTTCGCGCAATACAAGTGTAATGTTGACGAATGTACTACCAGACGAACGCTGTCACATGTGGCACAATAAACCTGGGTGGTCATTTGTCAAGGCGATAGTGACCGAAGGTCAGCCTCAACTCACGTCGTTTGGTATCGCCCATTCACGCACGGCTGGTATGCACGTTCGTACTACGTACATGAAAGGTTACTGCGTACGTACGAAGGTACGTACGAAGGTTACTGTATCCGAGCAATAAAAAATCTCCTGTGCAAAAGGCGATAAAAAAACTGCGACGTTTACACTGTTTTTCGAAAAGCAAAAAGCGTAGGTTAGGTCGGTATTATGCGCTGCAGTGGCAAAAAAGCGACGAATAAAAAATGCGACAACTTCTGGAGGGGGTCGATGGTGGGGAGAGCATTCAAGTCAGCAAGTCAGCGGCATCCATCAAGCAACCCATATTTTCAAGGTTGCACGCGTGCCAGAAAAAAGAACCTGTATTCTTTTTACTCATTAGCACCCTACTGAGTCCCCGCCTTGCAGAAAGGTATAATAAAAGATGTCACCCCAGCACCAGCACAGGACGAAATGCAGAAGTTTTTGTCTTTGAGCAATCGTGCGACACACAATACATGGCAGATACGTATAATAACACGCCCCGTTCAAGAAAGAAAGCAGCAAAATGCCCCGCTGCATGCGATGCAAGTTAACGTATTCGTCTGATCCGATCACTTATTGCGAATGGCACATCGGAACGTTCTAATCTCCATAGGTTTCAGTGTGATAGACAATGGGTCAGCTCCTGCAACAATCATACAGCATATTACGTACGTACTGTACATACAGTAGGGCACTGTGGAGTAAACCCGGCCACCAAAGGTCCTTTGAACTTGTAGTTGCAGCAACTAATGAACCAAATAGCTCATTTGAAAGAGGAGGGTTCAAGAAATCGATTGACATAAAATTTATCTCAATCGGCCCAGTTGTTGCTGAGATATGCAGCCCTGAAACTTAGGTGGCCGGATTTTCTCATGGTCGGGTTTACCCCATACCCCACACTACAGTACAGAATAAGCACATACCCAGTGTGATTCCTTTGCGATCTTCCCATCGATTGTGTCGTCTGTCTCCAGTTGTGTCCCTGTGGGATTCATCGTCGTCCCAACTTGGACGAGATTTGCTATGTCCCAGGGGCTGGTTAGCAGCCAAGTTCATCTCTTCACAACTCTCGATGTCAAAAGTTGTGAACAAGCCCTGCAAACACTCAAAGATATCCATCCATCCATCCATTCAGCAACCTTTCACATCTTTTCGTTCCAAAATTTCACCAGCTAGGAGCGGCTTTTTTGTACTGAATTTGATGAAAATCGACATGGGATGGTCAAGTATGCATTACATGCGCTTCATTGTTTTCCGCCCCCACAAATTTTTGTCCTGGCATACCCCTGACTCTCTCACGCGTGAGTCTGCAAGCTTGCCTTAAGCGAAACGGTGACTGGCTTGGACCATTTCGAATCTTCTCCCTTTTGGAATATGTGCTCCAGACGCAGCAGAATGCGACCAGCGTGCCATTGTTGCAGGGTAAACAAATGAACGTTGGTTGGAAGAGAGCGGTTGAGGCCGGCAAACTGAAAAAAACAGCCACTGTACATCTGAGGCAAAGCGTTGCGACGTGCCGCGTTCCGTATGGCGATAGCCGGACCCGAAGAGGGGGTTGAGAAATTGGACCGAAACGGAAATCGAACCCGATACCCTCGGTCACATCACAGTGCTGTGGACTTTTAGGCACACGAACCAAGTGCCGTTCCAGGGACAGATGGCTAAATTCGCCTTTGTAGAACCAAAATATTTTTGGTAGAACTATTGTAGTTTACATACGTACACTACTGGCCTCGGACGCTATTGCCATACGTAAGCACTACGTAAAAGCCGAACAACTAGTGCGTAAATCGTTATTGTGAATCAACTTGGACCGAACTCCAACCAGTACATTATGTACATGCACAAGCAGATAAGGTGATAGAGCATACCGTGGTTCTGAACTGTTGCCTGTAGCTGGAGGGCGACAGATGGGTGGGAGCGAAGCTGAGAATCGGCTGATGAAACAGGTCCATGGCCAGAGTGCGATGGAGCGCAGGTGCCTTGTCCACATCTGACATCACCACCCAGTGCTTCCCACGTACTACCAGTCCCCGACCATCAACCCCCGGCTCATTCAGAGCCTCACCAACCCCGTATCCATCATCTTCGAATAGGCGACGATGCACCTATGTAGCAGAAAATCGACACCAGAGCATGAAAGGCAACCCAGCGTTGATATGTAGTAGGTGTGCATGTTCGGACGAATTGCGTTTTCGCGATGTGGGTTGGTTGATAGCGACCCCGCGGAATTTAGCTAAAGTTTGGATCGGTGCCTGTGGAGTCGTCGACGTCATTTGTTGTCACTTCTCCGCAAGCACCGATCCAAACTTTCACTAAACACCGTGGTGTCGCTATCAACCAAACCAATCGCGACAACGCACTCGTCCATAATACAAACATTCACACAGTATACCATGAGTTCAACTGCTCCATTTTTCAACGAGCTTCCACCTTGACTTCTATCAGTCAGCACAGTGAACTGCGTGGCATTGTCCTGCAATGTTAGCAGAGAGAAATGAGCCGCTATTTTCATATTTTATGTCCTTCAGATCTGCACACATAGGTACTTTAGGTATAAATTCTCCACCTTGATAAAAATCCTTGTATTCACTGGATAGTAATTGCCGGCCACTGGTTCGGTGTTGTTGTATTGGTAGGTGGCTTGATAGTTGCGCCTAAACGTGACCAACACTAGTGTTGTCAACAGTAATTACTTTACCGTTTTACCGGCTGTACACAAACTACTAATTGCCTGGCTTTCTCGTACGTATACGTAAACGCATGTACAGTACCCCCTGTCGTCACATTTGCAGCAGGTTGACAACACTAACCAACACAAACTAATTGCCTTGCTTGCTTACTCGTACGTATACGTAAACGCATGTACAGTATGTGTCACATTTGCAGCTAGAACAAGTTCGTTGACTTTTCCATATGCAGAGCACATTACATATTGTACCAATACATTACCACTGGACCATTACCATTACATTACATTACATATTGTACCTCCGTCGCATCATTTGACGCCCATTTGCATCAGTGTACCATTCGCCATTATTCCTGATTGAAGTTTCGAATCTGCTTATAATTTCTCTGCCAATTTCCTTCCTAAAAATATATCCGCCATTGTGTAGTGGACAATTGCAGCAGCAGTTATTGTCGCAAGACAGCATTTTTTAAATCAAACCAAACCCTAGTATGACAGATGGCAGTGGTCCAACGATCCACTCCAGCTCAACATATGGAGCTCCCTTGTACAGACGCACGCTTTGACTGATCCAAGGAGTGAACACTTGACGAATTTCATCGTACAAAGGTCCCTATTAAAAGTACAAAAAACTGAAAAGCGTGGCCCTTGAACACAGCACATCTTTTCCGCCGATCGCAGCGCACAGTGCAAATATGATAGTCCGCGCGTATTTATGGACCTACACAGCGGTCCACGCCGCTGTAGAAAGTACGTACGAGTAGACAGTTGCGAAATGAGAGGTCCTCTCCTTTCGCAACTTTCCTCGGACACAGCTGTGACTATTAGGCACATGTAGGCCCAAGTACAGATAAATACAGAGGTCTACAAAGGCACTAGAACTTGTTTACATACACTACTGGCGGCTGGGACGCGATTGCCCGAACAATGCAAATCTGATCCTTGTGCAAATGCATCTTACAGTCATCTTCTTGGTCAGTGTAACCCTCCCACGCGTGACAGGCTTGGCATCAGTTCCATTGGGCCGGAAAATGTAGGCGCCTGATGCCTGACGTCCTGTCTTATTGTCATAGACGGCGCCTTTGTACCAGTAGAAATTCTGCTTCAGTTGCGTCACATGTCCCGAGACCACATCTTTAATGGAGGACATCAGGCCGGTTGTCTCATCGAAAGTCACTTCAATACGCTGCAATAATACGTGCGCAAGAGTGGCTTTCTATGCAAATTAGTTGGAGGTAACTGAATCAGTCGTAGTGGTGTATATGTTGCAGTTGTGCAAATCATATAACCTGGAGCTGAAATTAATATCCTTTTTTACCTCATTTTTCAAGGTCATCAAATCTTCTTTCTTCTCATCTGATGAAGAAAGCGAGCGCTCCAATCTTGGTCGCCATAACTTGTGCAGTCGCTTCGTCAAGTAAGACTTGCGCGTTGAGCCTGCATGCAAACAACACACGTACCGTACCCGTACCAAATCCGATTAGTAGAGAAATGATTATGGGAGTAAAGATGGCAAAATATGGGCGAACCAATGGAGCGAGTGGAAGTGAAATAGTAGGTAGCGAAGCCGAGCGGAGGAAGACTGACCGGGACCACCAACTCATACGGAGCTGGTCGAATGTACGGCATCTGAGCAGTTGGAATCGCACTTGTCACAATCTACAACACTGCTAACGTTTTGTCCCATCTCAGTCCCCCCCGGAAACTCTGAAAAAGGTCCTCCACCATGAGTTTGTAGTCCTCTGTATTAGCGGACCTACACAGTACGCCACGCGCGCGTACAGTCGCGAAAGGAGAGGAGGAGACTTGGTACGACGCTTCCAACAACTGTCGAAAGGGGATTTCTTTCGCAACTGTCTACGCTACGCACGCGCCGTACTTTCTTTTCTACAGTGCAGGTCCGCAAATAGAGAGGACTACAAACTCATGGTGGAGAATCTTTTTCAGAGTTTCCTGGCAGCAAAATGATATGCGCCTGTACTCGTACTGTACATAACATACGATGCGCCTGTACACGTTCTGTACACACGATGCACAAGCAGTAGGGATTGCAGCATAAACCCGGCCACCACCCAGAAAGAAACGGCCCTCAGTAATACGGCTGCGTTTACCCCATGGCCATGGCCGGGTTTACCCCACAGTACCCTACATATGTACATACGAACTACTGTACCTGAGTCTGAACAGACTGTCCATTTGGATCCCGCACCAAGTAGGCCCAAGGCACTGGCACTCGAATGTGCGTCTTCACAGGGTGAGCTTGAGCATTCAGAACCGTCACAACAAACTATAGTCGAACAAAAAACTCCACCTGGCATAGTCATTCTTGCTACAGAAGATAAACCAGCTCCGATGTGTGGCTTCGCCCTCGCCCGCTAAGACCCGCGGGCCGCCCCCAGGCCGCCAGGAATCGAAAGGGAGCGCCGGTGGATACAGGAGAAATTTATTCATTCGACCGACCTTTTTCAGGTGGCCCGAGGGCGGCCCGAGGGCGAGGCCATATCGGAGCTGGTTAAAACGGTGCATTACGTACCTTAGGAGCTAACTGTGAGACATTGCAAACAGTTTCGTTGATCAAAAAGCAGAACGTTTGTTGCGGAGGTGACTGTTTCTTGCCTTTTGGAAGCAGATTCGCAAAGGCGTCATTCACCACTTGCTAGAAATACAGCCTTAGTGACACCTGTTACAGTCCAGGCATGGCCTATGGACCAGTTGCGCTAACACTTTTGGGTGCGGTCGCGAAGTGGCCCCGCAGTTTTTAGTGAAAGTTTAGATGGGTGTTGACTTGAAGTGGTCTTCGACGTCGTTCGTAGCCTTTTCTTGTTTTAGCTTGCTTCTTTTTCGCTCCCAGATGACTGAACGACGTCGACGTCCCCGTCGGCACCGATCTTTAGCTTACACTAAGTACCGCGGGGTTACCTCGCGACCACCTAAAGGTCTTAGCACAACTGGTCCCTTCAAGTATGCTCACTGATGAGATGAATATATGCACAGCACACCTGACACTCCAAATTTCCTTTGTAAAGTTTCTTGGCAGCATCATTGGCCACATGCTGACGTTGTGTGCCAGTGACTATGTCATGATGCTGAGCGTAGCCAAAGGCTTTCTCTGCAAGAAAAGCGCGAACATTCCATACGACACAAAAAATGCGGATTGATAACTGACACTGCGTCCCTTTCTTACTGGTTATTTCCAAGTCGCTAAAATCAGCAGGTCCCAAGCGAGAGATGACATCCAGTTTCTTGCACATCTGAAACGAACAATTCACTCATGAGTGTCACAAAAAATATACGGTACTGTGGGGTAGACCCGGTCATTGGGTAAGCCCGGCCACCTAAGCTGAACTTGCTGTTTCAGCAACTGATGAACCAAATAGCTGATTGGAAAGAGGAGAGTTCAAGGATGAGATTGATAGCATTGTCTCAATCGGTCCATTGGTTGCTGAGATGCATTGCATTGTATGCAGCCCTAAAACTTAGGTGCCCGGATTTTCCCATGCCCAGGTGTACCCCATAGTACCCAATAATTCTGCTCAGATGTCACCTCTTTTGCCCATGGCAGCTCTATAGTGATGTGAGGCTTTACCTGGAGCATGGCATTGGATTGTCGCACAAATCCCTTGATGGTGGGTCTGCTCGTAAAATAGCCACCCCAATAGGAATGCGGTGTGCTGGCGTATGGGAAAAAGTCATCGGCTTTGCTGATCCACTGTTTCTTTGACTCATGCAGCGCTTTCACATAGCAAGAGGGTGTCGAGTAAAAGATATTCGTCTTCCCACCTTTCGTGTGCTAAACAAAACAGACATTTTGCTGAGAACGCACAAGCATGGACAGCCATGGCCACACTCGGCGTACGTCGGGCGCGCAGTTGTTTCCGATGTGAATTTGCCATCATACGGTAGTAAAAGAAGAATCTTTATCTTGGTGTTTTTTCGTACCATGTCATTGATGTACATGATGGTCTTGTCCATGTTCTTGTACCACATCTCTGCATTTCTGTACGTGAAGTCCCCGCCCATAGTGAGCATGATGTGGTTGGTCTTGTAGGCTCCATGCTGAAGGATTGTCCAGTTCAGGAACTGCTGCAACTTGTGCTCCAAGTTGTAACCCTCCAATCTCTTGTCATCCTAAAATGTGAGAAACCCACCGCATGAGCACTACGTTTTTCAGAAACGCTTTATCACCCAACAGTGTTGGCGCAACTGGTCAATACCATTATCGGATCCACATTTGGACATCGATCATCGAAGCAGTGACCAGGTGGAGCACCATAGCCACGAAAGAGTATGCCAGTAAACAAGTCGGCCTTATTGCCTACAAATGGCATAGTTATGTACTACATTATGTAACATACAGCTCCACTCGTGCAATATGGTACTTCTAAAGGATGTGGTGTGGTACTACTACGTATGTACGTCACGTCCAATAAAAGGGCTATAAACATATACTGTAGACCTAAAATGAATCCTACCCAAGTCATCTGATCCTTTCCAGATGAACTCCATATTGCGCTCCTTTTCTCGCTTGGCAATGTCAGCATAGTGGGCTCTGGAGAAGAACAGCGCATTCATTCCCATCTGAAACATACGCACGGCACGAGGTAAACAAACGTACTGTATGCACATACATACATAATGAAAGATGAGTGGGGCGCCACAGACGTGAACCCCGCATTCGCTCCGAATTAGGAGCCATGACTGCAGTATGCTTCAACATGAAAAATCTCCGAGTTCGTACCGAACTCGTTCCGTTTTCCAAACGTGCGTGTGAACAGCCGAGCTTGTAATTCGGAGACGTGTGAGCAATTGACTGACGTTCGTTTCGGTTCAAAACGAAGTCATTCCGAACTCGGTCCGAATTCGCTCAGAGCTCGTGTGTGGCGCCCCAGTGGTTGGTTGCCCACTTGACCTGAGCGAAGATGGCGGCCTGTTCTCTGCTGTGTCCGAATGGGTCGATCTGCCAGGCCACCTTCGGCCTTCCGCACCTACCGAACGTCTCATTCAGCTTACGCAGGCCGAAGCTCATCTGATGAACGATGGCAGCGTAGTGCGTTGCCGCCTCGTCGTTCTGCACCCATCCACCTCCGATGAACTCCAACTGGCCTGCAAGACAATACTGTTACGTACATTACTGTCGCGTGTACGTACGTACGTACATTGGACTTCTAAGTTGCTACATACGTAGCATGTAGTGTGGAGTAATGGCGGGTCAGGTCAGGGGGCAATTGCCCCATTCAATCTCTGATCTGTGAAGGTGTACGTATGTGACTAGTGAAAGTGGAATCACCGGGGGGGGGGGGGGGGGGCAAAATGACCATAATTGTCGCTTCCCAATTCGGTCACCGTGATTCACTGCTTTACCCAACACGTGTGTAGTGCGCTAAATGTTGGATAAAGGTTGCGCAGTTTAGATTTGCCTGTGGCCCGCCTCTGCCACTGCTTTCCTACATTTACCAATGCCACATTTACGGGATAGACCTATTGTTTGTTTGTGCATCACCCGCTGGTACGTACCGTCGTTGACAAGTTTTCGGACTTGATGCCTGAGATAATCGTCCTGCTGATTCCACCACGGCCAGAAGAAGCCGGTTTCACAGTAGGAGAACTTTCTAGACGGATCCTTCTGCAACTCCGTCACCACAGAGCTGAGCACGTACTGAATACTGCCAGTGTCGATGGTGTTATTGGCTGAAAAAAAGCATTCATCCCTTTCTTGTTCCTCTTGCCAGAAGAGCGATATATTGGCATCGATATTTGAAAATTTGGGATAACGAACATAAATAAGAATCAATATTGATATTTCGGCATACGTCAGGGGTATGCCACGCCGCAACCCCGCAACAACAAATTTATCGCGCGAAAATAATTCAAAAAGCGTGCTATTCTTGGCGGCTAAAATTGATCGAATTCAGTACAAAAAATGCTGCCCCAGAGCCCTGACCCGTTGCCGGTGCTGGTGAAATTCGGTGAAAAGTACCCAAACTTTGGTACAATACAATATATGTGTAAACAAGAATATTTTCGGTATTTTTTTCGAACAGAAGACTTTTCAAAAATTTCTCTTGACGAAACAATATCCTCCGTCCGAAAATATCCCCGTTTACAGTAATCACGCCCTACCCTACCTCCCCAGTAGTATTGATCCATGGTCTTCAGCCAACCGGCATCGTCATGCGTGTGAGGAACCAAGTGGACGTTCAGCATGCCATCTTTCCAACTTGGACATGATTCCCAGCTGCATTTCGTACCAGTTGCATCAACGCCCACGCAAGTTGACCACACCGCCACCAACAGAAACGGCAACAGTGCCATTTTGATCCAACTTTATAGGTACTTTCAGTTCAGATTGATCGCAAGATATTTTTGCTGCAGCTGCGGATATTTTTTGAGCAAAATAAGAAGCACGCGTGCCGACCTCAGCAATCAGACAGAAACCAACAATTTGGACAAACAGGGGGTTGTTTGTTAGGCAGATACCATTTTAGTGTCTCTGGCAGATGCCAGATACGGTATAGGAGCAGTATGTAAACATATGCGGATACTTGCAACAACAACAGCTCAGCTCATTGCTTTCTGTACGGACAAGCACCAGCACCAGCATATGCCAACTTGACCGTACCATGTACCCTACGTACTGTGCAGGACGTAGATTACAGGGTATGTACAGTACAGAGGCAGAAGCATAAACAAAAGGTTGGTTGACATAGTTTAGTTTGTATGTAATGTAAGCTACTATTCTTCAAAGCATGTTGGTGTGGCGGCATTAAGAAGTGAAATGCTGCTGCATGATAGATAACCTGCTACTCATCTGAAAGTTCCTTACATCGACATCTTCCAAATGAATCACTGCTCCACAGGAAAGGAACAATGATGTCTTCTCATACATAATGTACATACCCTACTTATGTACCATACTCCAGCTAATACGTACTGCAAGGGGTACATACGTACCATATGTACGTACGTATAGTAGGTGGGAAGATTCGAAGGTATGTATAGGGTGTATCAGAATTTACTCTCCGGGTGTTTGTGCTTATAACTCCACAACGGAGTATCATTTTTTACTGCGGTCTTTTGCAGTATGTAGCCAAGGCTTCAACGTTTGCGCAGGCAAAATTTCAACTTTCTAGGTCAACAGGAAGCGGCTGAAAACAGCTCAAAATGGCTGACCTCAGAAATCGAGGATTTGCCTACTAATTCTACCACATGGAGAGCATATTCTGTCATCCCAAAGCTAATACAATTTCAATCATGTTCAATATCCTATGCAGGATGCAGCAGAACCAAATCTGCTGCGGTAGTATGAAGAAAAATTGGAAAACTCAGCTGTGGAGTGCTAACTCTGTCCTTAATCCACGTTTTGCCCCCATAGTGAAGAAAAACGTAAATTTCTGTGTCCGAAAGTTTGAGCCTTCATAACTTCCTTGGTAGAGGGACAATGGGCGTATATGGGGCTGAAATTTTTCCTGCTCAATTGTAGAAGCCTTAGCTACAAAATACAAAAGACCGCAGTGAAAAATGACGCTCCGTTGTGGAGTTATAAGAACAAACATCCGGAGAGTAAATTCTGATACACCCTGTACAACTATTCACAGGTGTGTACATAGCCACAGCTTGGTATGCGATCACTGTTTGCACTTTCTCTACACCTTACGCACAAAGGAAAAGTACGCGAGCAGCACCGGAGCGGAGCTGCATGCAGTCAGAAAGTCATACATACGCCCTTGCGTATTAGTCACATCAGTTTGCTTGTTTTGTTTGGTCACCTCACCAAGAAAGCACTGAGCAATTTCCGAGCATCTGTTTGTGGACAAAATCTTGCAGCAACTAGCAGACGACAGACAATATTCAACAAGAATATTCTTGATATTCAACATGGCTTCCATTACCTTCAATTCTTCTTATGCGATATCCATATTTGGACTGTTGAAATTTGTCCAAATTGTAAGGAAAAGGATAATGCTGTCATCATGCGTTGCGACTTACGATTTTGAGTGCGAAGTAATTGATGTGTGCTATGCATATTTATGTACAAATGTGACTGCAGGTTGAATGCATATCAGTAAAATGATTGGACAAGTAAGATTCTTGAATGTTTAGATTCTTGGAATTTTGGTCTGCTCTCTGATCGGATCGTGGAGGTCTTATTGGAGCCAACCGACCTTTGTTTTATTCGTTGCCAGCATCTGCATTATTGTAACGTTTGCCTTCCTCGTGGTACACATTCTATCCTTGGACGATGTGCTATCAAACTTACCATGGAAGCTTTTAGTAAGAACGAACATAAGCACGTGTCCACAATTCACCTGCACTAAATGAAGTCAGGAGTTTGTTGCAGGAGCTCCTTTATACTGCATTTTGCATCCTGTTCTATCTAATTGCCTGGATAGTGTTAGCAACAGTGGCCCATTGGTACACTTCATGGAAAGCTGCAACTGTATGTCAGTGGGCAATACCCTACCGCTTTGTCATCCGTGAATAATTTGGGTCTGTAGTCTATAAAACGCAAGGAGCCATGAATTTCGTTACCCTGCCATTTTCAGTTTTTCGCAGTTGTCAACTGGCTGGTCTACTGTGCTGATGGTTTCTTCCAATATCGCAATAGTGGCATGGTCCTTCCAGGATTGCATAGGGCACCTCCATCAGCAACCCAACCTTCCCAGGGATACAATTCCTAAGAATCTAGGCTACTTCATTCATTCGCAGTGCTGCGTACGCGTACGTACAGTATGTACAACCAGTGATTCCATGAATATCGGCTTTACGTATGTTCTACATTACGTACGTTGTTACTTGTTTACGCCATCAAGGATTCGATAAAAGGCAATGGATCATCCAATTATGCACGTGCACCAAACAAGCGTGCCTTTGATTCAGTGTATGTAGTGCATTTCTTCTCTTCTGCCTTTTCGCAAGTGGTCGGCTGTCTTTTCTCGTTATCAGTTCCATACTAATTAAGAATACTACCTACCTACTACTAATACTAAATCTTCCTTTGTGGTCATCGTTGACATTGCTCAAGTTGAGTGCATCACATTTTCAACAGACGAAGCCAATCATGCCATCCGTCGCCTTCAATAAAGTCTACGCCAAGTCCATTTTCTCGATTCTGAAAGTTTTGCAGATTGTAAGAAGTCCAAAGTGTAGCGATTATAGAAAAGCTAGTAGGCTTGATACATACATACATACGTTAAGACGTTACTAGCGCCACTGTATTGTTTTGAAGTTTGTGCTCACAGCTCATATATAAAGGGCAAATGTGGCAAAGATTTTCCATAGTGAAGGCGAGGATCGATTTTTCAAATTTCGTTCAGTGAACTTATGCAGTTTTACATTTTGAATTGATCCCACCCACCTGTCTCGACGCGATTTTGCCTCCTCGCAGAGAAAACCCACTTGTACGGCGTGTTTCGCAACGTGTTCGCGCAATTTATTGCGAAACGCCCTGTACAAGTGGGTTTTCTCTGCGAGGAGGCAAATCGCCTCGAGACATGGGGGTGGAATTGATTCGTCTTGAAAAACTGCATAAGTTGACCGAAGGACATTTCAAAAATCGATCTTCGCCTTCACTATGGGGAAATCTTTGCCACATCCGCCCGTTAATGAAGTTTGGACAACTGTGGCTTGCGTAGGTGTATAATTTTGTTTGTTATCTAGATTTTTGGAATCGTGGTGTGCGCTCTGATTGGTGACGCCATGGGTCTGGGTCAGCAGATATTCGTCCTAATTGTCGCCAGTGTCCTAATCGTGGTCACTTTCATCTTCTTCCTGCTTCACATTCTCTCCTGCTTGCAAAACAATAGTCGAACTTGCATCATAATCGTAAGCGAGCAATGAATTACTACTTAGTACGTAGGGATGCAAACAAAATACTGTATTTACTATAATACATCACTTTCTTGACTAATGAATGGCACACCTATTATTCCGCGCTAGGAACTCATTTATACCACGGCTTGTGTCCTGCTGTACTTTGCCCTATGGATCGTAGAAGCAAGCGTGGCCGAAAAATACAAAACATGGATCGCGGCAACTGTAAGCAACTGCACATGAGTGCATAATAAAAGTCTTCCATCACTGTGCACTAGTAGCACCGTAATGATTAGGAGGTATGTAAAATATACAAGCTCTGGAGGATTTCAGGTTTTCGCAGTTATCAACTGGCTGGTGTATGGTGCCGATTTCTTTTTCCTGTATCGCATCAGCGGTTTGGCCCGACCATGTGATAAGCGGAATCCTGATAAATAACTGATACCGTACAGTACAGTGACAATAAAATTACTTTCAATCGTATCAACAGCAAGAATATTCATTCTACTAGGCCTCACCAACCACTCTCCAGTCAATTTTCGAGGGTTATTCATCGAATTGTAATATGACTGACTCATGTAATAAAGGTGCACAATACTCACTTATCCAATTTCGAATGCGCATAATGTACAGTACGTACGTTCGAATGCATGGAAGGGATAAGGTGATGCCATCGGTGTATTTGGTACACAGAGGAGTTTAGTGCATACGTACACTGTAGACGCACGGCACCGGATGAAATTTTGGAATTTTCAGCGAAACTTACACTGCTGCCCGAAATCCCGCTGTGTGAAAGACAGAGTGCGACCACCAAATCTGCTCCGAGAAAATGTAACCATGTCTCCCTCCACCTATTCAACTTCGTCTCTCCCTTACAAATCCACCATTACTGCGTAATACATAGTACATACTCTACCTCCATAACACACCTTTGCCATCCATCTCACTAGGGCGCTACACACGTAACAAGAAAACTCCCGGGGAATTCCCCGTAAGTATGCGATAAAGCATAGGCCGGTGAATTCACCGGGAGTTTGAAACTCACCACGTGTGAACGAACACGTGAGAAAATTGTCCGCATGGGAGCAAGTGAGAATGCTCAAAAAGCAAAACAAAACTCGAAGTTCAAACTTACCGTGAATTCACCGTGAGTTTACTCACCACGTGTGTAGCGCACTACTCACTCCCAAAGAACTCTTTCGCTATACACTACGATTCCGTAGTGAACCATAGCCGCTTTTTTATGCGACCTCACGCCTTTATTTCAGAAAGTTTGCTGATCGCCGTCTTCAGTAGCAAAGTATACACTGGAGATGTAATTCACCGCCCTATCTGATTGCAAGCCGTCCATTGAATTGGTTTAGTTGGTGTCCAGAATACATGAAGTATGGATAAAGAACAGCGTAAAAAAGGATCCATTAGCAGTGGTTGGTTCTGCTGCCCCACCTTTACGATGTGACCACAACTAGCAAAAGTCACGAAAAAGTCGGTGAAGCAAATTATCTGTACGTCGCCATTGTGGTAGAAGCTTAAAAAGATGAGACAACAGCAGCAGAAGGCGCAACTCCTTATTACGTCATGGACATTGCTACTAGCATTGGACACCAACTGCCCATGGACAGGGGTAGATGCAGAGCGTGACACCTATGGGAGACGAACATTCGAATGTCCAGACGGATTCTACCTCTCGGATATTATCGGAGCATACGGGGGACAAAGCAGACTGTACAATTTCGGCTGCTCTGCGCTAACAGACTTCACCGTAAGCAGACTGGGTAGCGGGTACTGTGGGGTAAACCCGGATACGAGGGTAAACTCGGGCACCTAGTATATCTCAGCAACCATAAGACCGATTGAGACAAGTATTCTACCAATCGATTCCTTGAACTCTCCTCTTTCAAATGAGCTACCATGTTCATCATTTGCTGAAGCGGCAAGTTCAGAAAAGCTTAGGTGTCCGGGTTCACCCCATGTCCGGGTTTACCCCACAGTACCTATAATCCAGCAGCAAGAGAAGCATTTTAAACTTTGCATGTTTACGTACTCTGTAATGAAGGCACTTGCAAGTTGCAGGTACAGAATGAGACTTGCACAAGAAGCAATGTGGCCTCTAACCTCAATGGCGACATGTATCTCTACTGCGCAGACGACCATTACATCGCCGGTGTTTCAGTCTTAGAAGACTACAACCAGGAAAGGTACTCTATTCTAGGTACTCTACGTATGTGCATATGTAAGGGGTAAACCCGGCCACCTACATAAGCTCATTGAACTTGGTTCAGCAAATGATGAACCAAATAAAAAAGCTCACGAGTTTGAAAGAAGAATATGTACAAAATTACTCATAGCAAAACTGAACTATTTTAGGTGGTCACTGCTTTGCTGCAAGATACCGGATGTTCAAATCCGGCATGCGGACTGCATTTCAA
>JASAMW010003251.1:0-19356 GCA_030247985.1 Epsilonema sp. ZAB3_2
TAAGAGACGTTTCTGTAAAGGTAAGGATTGATAGTAGCCTGTAGTATAGGCGGAAGGGGGGCACTTTTTGTGAATCGACATAATATGCCTATCGGATTCCCCATCAAAAACTGCATATGTTGATGAAGTTTCAGGAAAAAATTTGTTCAGGCATCATGGAGATATTCATGGGTAAAGGTGGGCAGGTCGCATTTTTGCCGTTTTTCAACATTTTTAGCCATATTTCAGGCAACCGAAGGGGTTAGAGGGCTGCAGTTTGGTACACACATACATCCCATCAGGACCCAAGTCTGGACGAATTTTGAGCCCAATCGGCCACCTGTTTGGCGAGATATAGCGTCACAAAGTGCATTTCTGTATAGATTTGCACCTGATGCAAATTCAGTTTTTTGAATACCACGGCGCGAATACATGCCCTGCACGATGTAAAATTTTGACAGCAAGTAGAATAAGGTTAGAGCCCTAAAAGTTTAGTACTACCGCAAAAAATCTCAATAATTGGAATTGGGACTACAGTCCTCTCGAATAGTGAAAAATACAGCAAAAATTTTCCCGCCTTTTTTATTTTTCAGGATAAATGGAGCAATACCACTGCAACTTTTTCCTCGTAAGTAGCCTATATTATGTAAAAAATTTGATGTATTTTTCAAAAATAAAATTGTTTTTCCCAAAAAATTTAACCCTACCCTATAAAAGCAAAAATAGACTACTTTTGCAAAATTTATGCTAGGGGTTAAATTTTTTGTGAAAAACAAGTTTATTTTTGAAATCTACATCAAATTCTACATAAGATAGGCTACTTACGAGGAAAAAATTTCAGTGGTATTGCTCACTTATCTTGAAAAATAAAAAAAGGCGGGAAAATTTTTGCTGTATTTTTCACTATACGAGAAGGACTGTAGTCCCAATTCCAATTATAGAGATTTTTTGGGGTAATACTAAAGTTTTTAGGCCTAAACCTTCTCTACTTGCTGTCAAAATTTTACCCAGTCCGTGGCAGGGCATGTATTCGCGCCGTGGTATTCAAATAACTAAATTCCCAACAGGTGCAAAATATACAGAAAATGCACTTTGTGACGCTATATCTCGCCAAACAGGTGGCCGATTGGGCTCAAAATTGGTCCAGACTCTTGGGTCCTATGGGATGTTTTAGCACGCTCGTAAATTCGCACCCTTGAAGCCCTGCGGTTGCTCGAAATATGGCTAAAAACGTTGAAAAACGGCAAAAATGCGACCTGCCCGCCTTTACCCGAATATCTAGAGGATGCCTGATCATAGCTATAGCTAAAACTTCTCCACACATGCAGTTTTGCTGATGGGGAATCCGAGATGAGTATCATCTCGATTTACAAAAAGTACCCTAGCCAGATAAACCTGTTTTAACTCCTCCCCGCCCTTCTGCCACTAAGACCGTTCGTTTTGCACCTAAAGACTGCCGTTTTTTGCTGAAAACGGCAATAAAACGGCCGTCAAAACGGCCGTTGGACGGCCGTCAAACGGTCGTCGAATTCGCCGAGGACAGGAGGAGTTAAGAAAGGTTTTCTGTAGCGGTTGCATAGTACGTGGAAGAGGGGTACTTTTTGTAAATCGAGATAATATGCCTATCGGATTCCCCATCAAAAACTGCATATGTAGATGAAGTTTTAGGAAAAAATTTGTTCAGGCATCATCGAGATATTCGGGTAAAGGTGGGCAGGTCGCATTTTTGCCGTTTTTCAACGTTTTTAGCCATATTTCAGCAACCGCAGGGCTTAGAGGGCTACAATTTGGCGTGCTAAAACATCCCATAGGGACCCAAGTCTGGACCAATTTTGAGCCCAATCGGCCACCTGTTTGGCGAGATATAGCGTCACAAAGTGCATTTCTGTATATTTTGCACCTGTTGCAAATTTAGTTTTTTGAATACCACGGCGCGAATACATGCCCTGCACGGGGTAAAATTTTGACAGCAAGTAGAGAACGGTTAGGCCTAAAAACTTTAGTACTACCGCAAAAAATCTCTATAATTGGAATTGGGACTACAGTCCTCTCGAATAGTGAAAAATACAGCAAAAATTTTCCCGCCTTTTTTATTTTTCAAGATAAATGAGCAATACCACTGAAATTTTTTCCTCGTAAGTAGCCTATCTTATGTAGAATTTGATGTAGATTTCAAAAATAAAATTGTTTTTCCCAAAAAATTTAACCCCTAGCATATAATTTTGCAAAAGTAGTATATTTTTGTGAATTTAGGGTAAGGGTTAAATTTTTTGGGAAAAACAATTTTATTTTTGAAATCTACATCAAATTCTACATAAGATAGGCTACTTACGAGGAAGTTGCAGTGGTATTGCTCATTTATCTTGAAAAATAAAAAAGGCGGGAAAATTTTTGCTGTATTTTTCACTATTCGAGAGGACTGTAGTCCCAATTCCAATTATACAGATTTTTTGCGGTAGTACTAAAGTTTTTAGGCCTAACCCTTCTCTACTTGCTGTCAAAATTTTATCCTGTGCAGGGCATGTATTCGCGCCGTGGTATTCAAAAAACTAAATTTGCAACAGGTGCAAAATATACAGAAATGCACTTTGTGACGCTATATCTCGCCAAACAGGTGGCCGATTGGGCTCAAAATTGGTCCAGACTTGGGTCCCTATGGGATGTATATGTGTACCAAATTGTAGCCCTCTAAGCCCTTCGGTTGCTGAAATATGGCTAAAAACGTTGAAAAACGGCAAAAATGCGACCTGCCCACCTTTACCCTTGAATATCTCGATGTTGCCTGAACAATTTTTTTCCTAAAACTTCATCAACATATGCAGTTTTTGATGGGGAATCCGATAGGCATATTATCTCGATTCACAAAAAGTACCCCCTTCCGGCTATACTACAGGCTACTCTCAATCCTTACAGAAAACGTCTCTTAGAGTACCCGCCGCGCTAAGGACTGTTCCATCCTGTCCTGCGTAACCAAATACTTGAGTTTCCCCAATTATTTAGTTTCGTAAAACCCAAATAATCTGGGTATTGGATATTTCAAAAACCCAAATAATTGGGGTGCATATCTGCCAGGGATGCTCTGTTTCGTTTACACTACGTCCTCCATTCTTCTCCTAGCAGAATTATATATTTTGATTCAACCAAGGGTCATGCATGCGCAAAAAGTCCGTGGCTGTCCATGCTCTTTCGGGGACGTAGCGTACAGTAGGTGTATGTGGTTACCGGTAGGACGAGTGTTTCCTTGTGTCCTAGGTCGAGTACGAGGGCGCTGGGGGCGCCGAGGGGGAAGGTGGCGAGGAGGTGGGAGGGGGCGAAGAGCACGGAGGGAGCGTCCAGACGCCGGAAGAGCACGCGAGCCAGGCACAGACGCCAGGCCGCAGGCCACAGCACAGACTCCACCACCACCACCCGACGCTCCCGCGGAACCACCAGCAACTCCCTACACACACACACACACACAACGGAAGCTCCACAGGGATCAATTACATATTACGTCAGGAAGGAAAGAAAGCCGCTATAGTCAATAATAGTCCACATACTGGTATGTACATAACATACGTGCTGTACGTACACCAGTGCGCGTACTGTACCATCATGCATAGACACAGACAGGTGATGTCATTGTGTGGTTAGGTTAGGTTTAGTAGGTACGTACTTGTAGTAGATGTTGTGGAGAAACTTGGCGAGGATAGCTTCCTGTTGCTCGGGTGTCCTCTGCTTCTGCTCCGGGCCGAGAATGGAGGTCGGGAGGACGGAGGAGGAGCTCTCCCAGTCTTCCAGCACACTCCGCACTACTGCACGCGGCACAAACTCACCAGCCAAACCAACTCTACACACACGCACACATTCCGCCGTCTGCCTAGTCCACCAGTCAAACAACAGTAGGGCGCTACACACCATCTCCGAGTGAGTTTGCTCCGAGGAGCCTCCCGAATTCGGGGGCTATGCAAAAATTGAGAGGTCCTATATGCGGGCTATGCATGGGGGAGGGCTATGCACAGGTAAATACGGTAGTCTGCGCTCCGAATTCGGTGTTCACGTGCGTGGCGCCCCAGTGTTATAAAGAATTAGCGGCTGGCTAGTCTAACTAACATACCGAAATGCGCCAGGTAGGTATACTTATTTACGCACAGTGCGCAATTGTTACACAACGGTAAATGCGCAATTTTGCCTGTGCGAGTACATTTTACTCGCACATTAGAAAGTATACCTGACGCCAAATGGAACATAGCGTGATGATACACGTACAACGACATCGAAATCCACATACAACACGTAACGTACGCACCGTACATGCGCTTCTTACGTACTTGGTGTAGACAGTGCCGATGTCCAAGACGACAGCTTGCTTCTCACCAATCAGCGTCAGAGATTCGTATCCCACCGGCATGCTTAAAATTCACTATCCACCTGCAGTTCAACTTCAAACCATGCACGCGCACATACTGTACGCACTACGACATAGAGCAGCAGTAGATAAAGCAAAACGACACAATTTACAACGAGTTGGCTATAGTGTGTAATGTAGCCCTTACTACAGGCAGCAGGCAGTGGAAAGTACAGCCTCAGGGGCTATGGATAAGCTGTATCCAGAGAGCACAAAGAAAGCAGCATCCAATTCGAGCAATGTTTCTTACTTCACAACTTTCAAAACGTACATACGTAACATAGTATACAATACATTGTTCAAGAAACGTAAGGTTGAACATGACTTGAGTCTACTAGAGTATGTACGTATTACTCGCTACTTGCGACAAAGTTTGGTGGCCCCGCGATCTTTACTGTTTGTTATAAGCTTAGATCGATACCGTCAGTCAGCACCAATGCGCACTACATGTACGTACATACCGCGAGGACACCTTGCAACAACCCAAAAGTCAACATGCACTCCATGTCCATACACACACTAGCATAAGCGCTGATTTCATGTCATGTCACGTGGTGGGTTGGTGGCGGGAGTTGGGTGGATAGACCACTTTCACCCGTCTCCCACTCCTCCCCGCGTTGAAGTACTGCGTATGCTGCAGCTCTCCCTCGTCCAACAAAGACGCGTCCACCATCACCGAATAATCGCCTACACATACACAACCAAGAAGCCACAACAGTTTCAATAAGCCTATAGTCTGGCCAGAGAGAGTTCGCTACGAGACTCAAGTCGTCCTGCGTAGTTTGCATGTACCTACTTCTGCTACAAAGGAGTACACGAAGCACGGAGAGAAATCCGCATTTGTGAATCTATTTTACGCAACACGACTTGAGTTCCATAGCGAACTCTGGGTGGCTAGACATAGCCGCGTAGAACGTGCGTACATAACTCTACACATTGTTTGACTGAGAACTGGTCGGTGTTCATGATGAAATGTAGAACGTAGAACATTGGATGGCATGAAAAGTGATATGGACTTTTCAGACCAGAGACCAGTGCAATGACTGTACGGTAGCAGCAACTTATTGGAAGGCGGAAAACCGATCGATAATGCGTCGGGTGATGCTGTGTTTGAGCACCTGTTGGAAATACGTCAGTAATGAACAGGGAGGAAAGAAGGGAGGGAGGAAGAAAACTCATGGCGCGACGAGTGGCGATGACAAGATAAGTGGAAAGCTTAACCCAAGGAGTGACAAACGCCTCTCCTCCGTCTTCCAAAAACTTGAGGCTACCTATACTGTACGTACAGAGTGGGTTATAGTACCGAGTAGGGTTTGCTGCTGCTGTTCCCTGGCGGCTTTGAGTTGATAGTACTGGTGCTGGAGGCGGAGGAGTTGGAGCTCCCTCTCCAGCTTCTCCTTCTCCAACCGAGCCACCGACACGCGCAACTCCCCCAACACTCCCCCGCCTCCTCCTCCTCCCCGCTTGACACCGCGCATCAGCCGAGACTCACCCACTACACCTCCGTCTGCACACACACACACACAACACCAGTCTCCTCGCGCACAGACACTAGCCGACATCAGACAGGACAACTTATTCGCACCGAGCACATTGATCTTCCGTATTGAAACATAAGAACCGAATGAGTACGGACCGACTATAATAGAACTCCCACCTGCTAAAGTACCTAGTGTGACCGCCTGAGTACTTTCCTTCGCACCGAGCATCTTCTCGTCACTTGCTCCTTCACACGAGCTGTTAGTACCGAGCTAAGTGCGAGAAAGTGCTAGTTGGTAGCTGCTACTGTACCGTTCAGAGGAGAAGATGCTCGGTATGAGTAAGAGTACTCACATGGGCAGACTGGTTAGCAGGCGCGAGTACAGTCCGATCGTACTCGCCGGTTCCTCCGTTTCAGCACAAAATACAGACGTGCTCATTGAGTAAGTTGTCCTTCGCTTTGCTCTGCGTCGCCTAGACCCTGAGATATTTTCAATCAACATGTGATAAAGAGTGCTTGTAGGCTAGCAACCTTTGGCGTGGGTTGCTCCCTGTTTGGGACTGTGCCGGAGGGCGGAGTGGGAAGAGTGAGGGTGGGGGCAGCAGGTGTGGGTGGGGGGCGGGCGGAGGGGAGGGGCGAGCACGCGACTGCTCAGCTCTCCCCTCCTCCGTCTCTGCGTCTGCGGCTTCCGCGTCTCCCCCGCCGTACTCGGCGCCGTCACCGGCATCGTCCGCGGACTCATCCGACTCGCGTACTGCACCATCGCCAACTGCAACACACACACACGCGCCACAGCCAACCTGAGAAACGTACCGTACACGTCCAGCACTGTGTTCATCTGCTATTACTGTAGGAATACACGAAAAAGTGCGCAGCAAGAACAGACGCCTAACCGACTCTCTCAGAACCAGCAATATACGTACAGTATGCAAGTATGCACGCTGTACGTATGCACGCACATACGTGCAATAACCTACTTTATACTCCTACGTTCGTGTGTACATACAGTACATAGCATATTTACCGGAGCGATGCGAAAATCGATTGTCTTACGGGGCTATGCCACGTCTATGCATCGGAAGGCCTATGCACCGGTAAATACGGCACTAAAACGTGGGCAGTGTGCAATGCACGTCATGAGCAAGAAGAATTCAGGGTGAGCTTGAACATCGACCTTTTTCCCTTTGGACGCACGGGATTTTTTCTCGCGCTCACGGTGCTTTCATTCTGATTCATAAGACGCACCTGTAGTGGATCTCCTAGGGTGTCGGTGGCGATGGTGACAAATTTGGAGAAGTGGCCCTTGGGACTCTTCGGATGCCAGTACTCCAGATGCGTGACCTTCACATCCCACCCATCCTCTTCTGCACTGCCTCCCCCTCCCCCCTTCCTCCTGCTCAGTCTGTTGTGACGTGGTAGATGGACGCGCTCGTATTTGCCGGTGGTGACGGAGAGGACAAAGTACTGCGGCGTGTGGACGGAGGGCAGACGCGGGGAGCCCCACCAGCCATGCTCATCCTCAGCAAACGAATACCCACCTACAACACAAACACAACTGTTACGTACTGCGTACGTATGGCAAAGCATCCGAGGCCAGTAGTAGTGTACGTAAACTAGTTCGGTACATATGTAAGGCGAGTTTAGCCAAAAGTCCCCGGACCGGTCGTCCCTGGTGGCGGGGTGCCTAAGTCCACAGCTGTGTCCGAGGGTAACGGGTTCGATTCCCGTTCGGTCCTATTTCTCTCCCCCTTTTCGGGGTCCAGCTATCGCCATGCGGAACGCGGCACGTCACACAACCAACGCCAGATTTAGAAGCCAATCCTATACAGTGGCCATCACAGTTCGTCAATGGAACCAAATACAGTTCGGCCAAGAACGTTGGCTTGGCAGAATTATTAGTAGTAGCGAGAACAGACACACAAGCGCTGGGCAGCGCAATGGGCAAGGATCTATGGATTTGTGCTCTCTTTGTGACGTAGGTAACTGCCAACTGAGGACAGGTAGGTAATATATGGATGACCTGAGTTGGCAGTTACGGACATAGTGAAGGAAGATCGATGATGTTGACCGCTGCCCGGCGCTTGTCTGTTCTCGCCGCTACTAAAAGTTCTGCCCAGAGTCTTCCAACTCAGAGAACCGCATTCTGGTTTTGCAAGGAAGATTAGTCCGTGCTTGTATTGCACGCGTGTTTTTGAATCGGAGGCGCGCTCAATACAAGCACGGACTAATCTTCCTTGCAAAATCAGAATGCGGTTCTCAGTGAAGAAAACACCAAAAACTACTAATGCGTCGCACGCAGGGTGGACTGTTGACTTATGTAGGGTACTGTGGGGTAAACCAGGACAGGGGGTAAACCCGGACACCTAGTTATATCTCAGCAACCATACCACCGTTTGAAACAAGTGTTCTACCAATCAATTCCTGGAACTCTCCTCTTTCAAACGAGCTACCATGTTCATCATTTGCTCAAGCCGCAAGTTCAGGAAGTGTCCGGGTTTACCCTACACTGCCAACTTAGCTCAGCCAGTCTGTACTGGGTAGTGCGGTGGTGTGGGCGAGGAAGGCGAAGTGTCCGATGCCGGGGCAGCCGGGCGGAGGCCGCGCGCACGTCTTCTCCTCCTCCGCCTCCTCCGCGTTCAGCAGCAGCCACGCAGCCTCGCTCGCGCTCCAGCGCTTGTCGCTGTACACCGGGTACTCCTCCAAACTCCACCCACCACACACCACTGCAACACACACAACCACGTATTGTACATACACAATGCAACGTGCAGACAGATCAATATTGGATCCTTTTCGTGCGTTAGGTTACAGAAAATACTGCGAATCTCCAGTTTCAGCATGTGCGCTGTATTTACCATGAAACACGACAGGACTGTGCTTGCTTGCATTCGATAGGCAACCAACGTATCCGCTGCCCCGCTTTCAACACGTCCGGTATTTTGATATTCCGAATACTTTGTCGGTGAAATGAGCGCCTTTTCCAAGGCGAAATGCGCAATAACATGAACGACGTGTCTGTCTCTCCGTTACAGACGACGAAATCAAAATCAGTCGTTCTGCGACACTCCAAGAGCCAGTTCGCATATGCAATGCATATATTCATAATGCATATAGCATTGTACGTAAAGTATGCTGGTAGGACGTGGAGGGTACAGAAGGGTGTATGGGCAAAGTACCTGGAAATGGAGCCGAGTCTGCGGAGGATGTTGTTTCTCCCAGAGGATGAGGTGTGATAGGTTTGAGTTTCCGGGGTTTGGGAGGAGTGGAGATGACTGCATCTTTCTCTCTTCCTCCTCCCGCGGAACTCACACGTTCTCCCTCCTCCGCTGCTTTCCCATCTCCTTCTCTTCCCACTCCTACTTCACGTTCACCCACTGAATCCACCTCCATTATTTTCCGTTACCTACAATAACACCGCCATAAATGCAAATTTACGCGGTGGGCTATCAAAATGGACACGTAAGCCCATAGGATAGGCTCGGGCAAGATATTAGCCCGAATCGAGCAAAATAGCGATTACACTCCGATCGAGACGAAAATATTTTACTGCACATCAATAAACATCACAACGCGTACTATTTTTCTCATGACCTTGTCCGTATTTTCGTCTTCCTCCCCCTCCTTCTCATAAAACTGCTCTATTCCAGGCAAGACAGCGCAAAATTGTTGGATAACTGCGAACGCGGCATCAGTATCAATATCGATATATGATGGGTGAAAATTGGGGCATAAATGAGTAGACGTCAAAACAGAAGTCTTTTGCATAGCCCGAGCTTTTGTACTGCCAGAGCGTATAGCCCGCCCAAATTGGCTGATATGTGACTTTGTATTGCCCTACAGGGCAATAATAATCCGACTTTTTTACAGTACTCAACCTTGGGCCGTAAAAAATCTCGACATTGCACACACTTACACACTGCAAAAATGCAGGCAACGTAGAAGAGAAAGAGAGAGATGCGTTGCAGATCAAGATCACAGATTGTAGGGTAGCGTGGGGTAAAACCGCCCATGGGGAAAAACCGCCCACCTATTCGCCTTGCTCCATAAGAGGTGGAGGTGCCGTTTTCGCCCTCCTCGCCGATTTTTGAGCTGCAGAAAATATCACACACGCAAAGCACGCCGAAGCAATTACTTTTTGCAATTTTGGTATATTTGTAACTTTATAATTTTGAAAAGTAATTGCTTAGGCACCTTTGCGTGTGTGATAACTGCAGCTCAAAAATCGGCGAGGAGGGCGAAAACGGCACCTCCTCTTATGGAGCACGGCGAATGGCTCTCGAAAATGTTTCTCGGGACCCTTCTGCCTCTGTTTCTTTCTTCCTAGCCATAACTTGACAACCTAGGCCTGATGGGGGGTAAAAGCGCCATAGGTGGGCGGGCGGATTTCCCCCATGGGCGGGTTTACCCCACGCTACCCTATTTTCCAGGCTCAGTCAGCAGACGCCATCACACGGGACAACTTACTCGTAACGAGAAAATCTCTACTTTGTGCTGAAACAGAGGAACCGACGAGTACGGTCGGACTGTACTAGCTAACCAGTCCTGTCGTCTAGTGTTTGTTCAGGAGGAGTCTGGCCGTTAAGGCAGGAGCGACTTTGGGCACGTTGCGAATAGTGAGGGAGTATCTGGTGTCCCTGCGCAGCTCCTCTCCTTCTCTCCAGCGCTGCAGCACTGAGCCGGCATTGAGCAAGCCGCTGGCCTGCAGCACATCCGAGCTGGAGTGGGCGATGCCGTGGAGGTGGCGCGTGTACATCTCCTCCTTGATCACCACCAGACTGCGCCTCTCCAGCAGAACAGACTGCTTCTCCTGCCTCCCTTCCACTGCTACTGCACCCTCCAACTGCTACATACAGCAACACAATACTGCCTACTCTGTCTGTTCTGCATATGCACATACAGCACACTCTCTATGTACACAGTCAATAGACGTAAAAGATGAGGTAATATGAGATGAGGCAACCTGTGAGTGTGGAGGAGGAGGAGTGTGTTTGTAGAAGTCGAGTAGAGTGTGAGAGGCCAGCGAGATTGTGGCCACCACTGGAGAGAAAGCTGGACCGTCTTCATGCGCCTACATAGAGCCAGAGCACAGTCAGCACAACCAAACATCGGTGCGCTTCAGACGTGAACTCCGAATTTGGAGCCCTCAGACTATGCTTCAATATGTAAACTCTCCCGAGTTCGCACCGAACTCGCTCTGTCTTTCCAAGCGTGCGTGTAAACAACCGAGTTTGCAATTCGGTAACGTGTGAGCAAGTGACGTTCGTTTCGGTTCAAAATGAAGTCACTCCAAACTCGGAGCGAACTCGCTCGGAGCAAACTCGGAGCACGTCTGAAGCGCCCCACTCCCTCTCCACTATGCATCAGCTTACAATCTAATATATCTTTACTTACATAACGGATAAAGATGGACGTGTACCATGATGCCCTGACCAGGTAGATATTCGTTGATGAGTACGTGATTCGGCCTGAGCTCAGCTGGGAAAGCAACAGCTCCAACTTTCCCCATCCACACATCCAACCACTGCAACACACAAGGAGACATTTCATATTACCCATCATCCATCAGCTCCGCTTAAATATTCTTCTCTTCGATTGTCCTTCGCAGTTTACGTACAACAGCAAAATAAGAAGCCCTATCCATGGCAATTTCTCCCCATGCTACGCGATGAAACGCGGAAAAAATCCGGGAAGGAGTTTGTAGTTTTCAAAGCATGAACAAGGCCCAAAGACAACTCTCTCTGGACTGGACCAACTACATATAACTCGCTCACAAAGTACTGGTTGGTACCTACTTACATAACTAGGTACATACATATGTACGTATTTATTGGGGTTTTCTTTCACCATCGTCCACCTATCACAGACTGCACCATACGTATCTTCGCATAGTAATTTGTCTTTATGCGCACTTCCCTATACTATTCTCCTCACGAAAAGCACGCACGCAGTACTGTAGCAGAGGGGCTACTGCGCTGAAACTATCCGAAGTTTTGGTGGTATACCTTCAGACATACAGGGTGTTCCATAATACACTCACCGGTTGTTTGTGTTTCTATCTCCACAGTGGGGTGTCATTTTCAAATGCGGTCTTTTGCAATAAGTAGCCAAGGCTTCAAAGTTTATCCCTACAAAATTTCAACTTTATAGGCCAACAGGAAGTGGTTGAAAACAACTTAGAAAGGCTGACCTCAGAAATCGAGGATTTGCCTGATATTGTACCACAATAAAGAGATATTCTACCGTCCAAAAGCTAGTACATATTCAAATCCTGTTCAATATCTCATGAAAGACGCGGCAAAACCAAATGTACTGCGCCATTGTGAAGAAAATTGAAGAAACTCATCCGTGGAGTGCTAACTTCGGCATTAAAACCGGGTTTAGCCCCATAGTGAAAAAACGTAAATTTTCGTGTCCAAAAGTTTGAGCTTTCATAACTTCCTTGATAGAAGGACTACAGGGCTGAAATTTTGCCTGCACCTTATTAGAAGCCTTAGCTGCAAAATACAAAAGAGCGTACTGAAATCGAACGCTCAGTTGATGAATGAGAGGCACAAACATCCGGTGAGTTTATTATGGAACACCCTATACATATCATAGCCTATTATGCATGCATGGAAGTGGAGGTGATATAGAGTAGAAAATACCGGTGGGATGTCCTGGGCTTTGATGAGACTGCCCTTCTTCCCGATGATTCCACCCCAATTCTGGAGACGACGATTACTCAGCGTCTGCCACTTGGGCAGAGGAGCCGACAAGATGCGAGACACCAGCCTCCCCTCCTCCTCCTCACTCACAAACTCCGGCACGTACCACACTGAATTACACTGCAACACACACTAAACATCGTACACTTTTATCAGTGCTGCGCTTCAGACGTGAACTCCGAATTCGGAGCCCTGACTATGCTTCAACATGTAAAACTTCCGAGTTCGTACCGAACTCGCTCCGTTTTCCAAACGTGCGTGTGAACAACCGAGTTTGTAATTCGGTGACGTGTGAGCAATTGACGTTCGTTTCGGTTCAAAACGAAGTCTTTCCAAACTCGGAGCACGTCTGAAGCGCACCAGTGTAGCAACATACTGTACTACATCCAATCCAAATAGGCCGCATAACACAGCAACGCATACGCATATTGTGTGCAGTGGTGTGCACATACAGGCTCTATTTCATACCCATCCAACACACTACATGTACAAGCAGTATAGTGCACAGATGCTGGCCTACAACAGTACATCATCACATAAACAGGCAGTGCTTACATTGGGCAGCTTGAACTGATTCAAATCCAGCGACATTGCTGAAGAATCCATTGCGAATCACATCTCTCGCTCGAACCAATGTACAGTAGTATGTACCTCGTGCGCTATAATGAAATCAAAGAGGCACACTCAACTCACAGTCACAGTGTAGTGTACGTTATGCCGGTTGCGAATAGTACTTCTTCCGGGGTCAAGCTACCCTGATAACTCACATTCTTTACAAAAACAAGGCGCACAGTGATAATACTTTTTATTTGATTTGCATGTTCGTTCGTACCTGCTACGTGCAAACATATTGATTGACTACGTGCGCTATGAACAATGGGTAGTCGCGAGCTGACCCCCTCTGACTCAGTGCGTTTTCATCGGTACCGGCCGGGCGGGTCACCTGACCAAAAAACGCACTCAAAAACAGAGGGGTCAGCTGGCGACCATCCATTCTTCTAAGAGCGAGCAGCGAATAGGTAGCAAAGCAATCTAAAGAGGCACCTACATACATACTGTACAATAGCACATACATAGTATGCACGCAAACGGAACGCATGTACACATTTTTTACAATACATTACATGCATTAATTGCATACAACAACAATCAAATAAAGTCGGTCCACTGATAGATGCGAAGCTGGCTTATCGTACAAGGGGACTTGCTCAACACAACATGGACACACGCACGTGTGTGTACCTTGAGCTTGAACCTATAGTAGGTCAAAAAGAAGCAAGATGCCAAGAACACCTGCTTTATATGCATCTATGTATAGTCTGGCCAGAGACAGTTAGAGTTGGCTATGGGACTCAAGTCGTATTGCGTAGTTTGCATGTACTTCTGCTAAGTAGGAATACACGAGCAGGAACAAAATCCGCAATTGTGAATCTATTTTACGCAACGCGCATAGCCAACTCTTTCTGGCCAGCTATGGGCGAGAATCTACCTCCGACTTTGGGAGTCTCCGCACTCTCTCAGTGGAGCGACATTACAGCCGTACCACACCTGACTATAATACCATACCGTTGGGGACTGTTCGTTTGACTAATAGTTCACTAAAGTAAGACCAGAGTTCTTGGGACCCACGTATTATTTATCTCGAGAACTACGCGACGTAGAGCAAAGCGGTCAAAATTCCACGGATAACTTTAGCTCGCCTCTCCAATAAAAAAACCGTTTATCTGCTCTCAGTGTCGAGATCTCGCCGATTTCCTTCAGCACTGAAATCGTGTCACCATTTGGCAGACGCTAAACCACGCAATCCACGACACCCCACGACCCTGTACGCCCGATGCCCATTTTTATCGTTTTCACCATGTATGCATATTTCTACCACTTTTGATTTTTCGGGCCTTTGCGAGGTTTAGAATTGCCCAATGGTCCACGCCCAATTTGCCGTTTTTAGTACTGAAGGAAATCGGCGAGATCTCGACACTGAGAGCAGATAGAATCAAACGGTTTTTTTATTGGAGAGGCGAGCTAAAGTTATCCGTGGAATTTTGACCGCTTTGCTCTACGTCGCGTAGTTCTCGAGATAAATAATACGTGGGTCCCAAGAACTCTGGTCTTACTTTTTTTTTTAAGTTGCAGCAGTTGTGTTTGGATGAGCTGCTGTTCGGCGTTTGGCTTTTGCGGCGAGTACGGTGTGTGTGAGTAGGTGCAGGTAGAGGCGGACGGCGGACAGGGAGTCGTCGTTGCCGGGGACGGGGTAGGTGAGGAGGGAGGGGTCCGCGTCGCTGTCCACCACCCCCACCACCGGAATCAGCATCTTCGCCGCCTCCGCCACCGCCCCGTGCTGCTCACCCCCGTCCACGCACGACAGCAGCACCAACGCGTCCGGAACACGCACCTCAGACTACACACACACACATTCACATGGCGCGTTCACCAGGCGTCCGTCCATCCGCAAAACCCGTAACACGCATCTAGGAGTACACGGTTGTTTGCGGTGTATCATGTACTCCTAGATACGTCCGTTACGGATTTGACGGACGGATGGACGGACGTGACGGACGTCTGGTGAATGCGCCAATACTCACACTCTACGGAACGTGTGAGCACAAGAGAAGCAGTCTGAAAAAATGGGCAGCCAGTGCGTGAGTCGAACACGCAGCGCAGCACGGGATTACGCCCCTCTTAGCGCGCGACCCCATCTGACTGCACAGCTCAATTTCTCAAACTCCCAATCTTGTGCTCACATGTCTTAATAGAGTACACCCGCGCTAAGGACAATTCCATCGTGTCCTGCGTTACTTTGCGGAACCTTCATGCCGCGCTCAGCAGACGTCTGTAAATCGGTGCGTCCGTCCGTGAATCTGTGTACGGTTGACGTGGGGTTGGTTGGGTTGACGAACGGACGGACGTACGGATTTACGGACGTCTGGTGAACGCGGCATCAGCCCCATGCATGGGTCTACCTGTGACGAACGTACACGTAGTATGTACGCTTGAGTACAGTACGTAGTTGTAGTATACTACCTACTTGGAAGACTTGCTGAGCGTTGGTGAGGATGCCGGGCTCCCATCTGCGAGTATGCGAAAACTCACCACACTCACGAGCAGCCGCATCCACCAGATGCACCGACGGTCTACAACACACACCCTACGCACAGTACGTACATCTCAGGCGGACGATAACACTCCACTGCCAGCAGAGAGAAGAAGAACCCGTCTCGCTCCGTGGTTGGTTGCGTTGCACCGAAGGAGCGAGCGAGGTGGATTCTTTTCTCAAACCAGCCTTACCCCACACATACTCTACCTCCCGACCGCCTCAGCAGTACTAGGTACTGTGGGGTAACCCCGGACACCTAGAACATCTCAGCAACCATAAGATCGATTGAGACAAGTGTTCTACCGTTCGATTCCTTGAACTCTCCTCTTTCAAACGAGCTACCATGTTCATCATTTGCTGAAGCCGCAAGTTCAGAAATGCTTAGGTGTCCGGGTTTCCCCCACAGTGCCCGTGGCTACCTGTGTCTGGAGACGAATAGGAGGAGTGCGTCTCTGTAGACGAGGTGTGCGAGGAAGTTGAGGGCGTGGAAGAGCAGATCACGTGTTTTGTGCAGGTCGAAGATGGCCACTCCCAGGCGCTCTCCGTACAGGAACTCCTTCATCTTCTCGTGCAGGGTGCCCACCTTGTGTCCCAGATGCACGCGGTGCTCCAGCAGCAGGGGGATGGAGAGCAGGGGCGCCAGCTGGAAGAAGTCCGAGCACAGCAGCGGATCCCCCGGCGCCAGCGCCCCGCACGCCACCGCCGCACGCGTCAAACAACCAGCGTCTACAACACCCACCCACTCATGACCGCCCGCCCCTTCACAACGGACGCTGAACGCCGGCGCGTTACCGCCAACGCAGATATTATAGTCTAGCCAGCAAGAGTTGGCCATGGTATTCAAGGCGCGTTGCAGAAAATAGATTAACAAATGCGGATTTCTGTCCAAGCTTCGTGTACTCCTATATAGCAGAAAGTACATGCAAACTACGCAGGAGGACTTGACTTGAGCCACATAGCCAACTCTTTCTAACCGGTTGCATAGGTGTGTTCCTAAATGTGTACATAGGTGTGGTTGAAATAAGAACGGTGTGGTTGGTGCTCTCATCCGCTTCTCAAGCCGACACCTTTGCATTGCAGGCACGCCAGGAAAACTCCACTTTTTTGTATGTTTGCAAAGAGCTTTTTGACTGTACCTCATTTCAACCAACCCTATCCTCCACTCTTCCGCTGTACATTCCTTGAGGTCGCAAGAAAGCGAAAGTAGTGTTTACCCCGCAACACCCTACACAGACACACATACCGAGAGTAGCGGCTTCTTCCAGCAGTTTTCTAGTTGGGCGATGTTTGGTAGGGGAGAAAGTGGCGACATCTGGCGGATCGTCAGCAAACTCGTCCTCTGCCTCCGTGTCCTGTAGAGGAAGCCACACGGGAGACGCTCGAGTGTCGTACGCACGCTTCAACAGCTGCTTCACTACACATATCCTCCCAGACCCAACCACAGACCAACAGCCACGACACAGAAACATCTGACTTCACAGGAAGCGAATGCTTTCAACAGAAATCCGAAACCAACTCTTTTCCTGCTTGCTTCCTTCTCTCCCTTTTCAGTCTTCGGTCTTTTTTCGTTTGCCGTTTCGTCTTTTCTCTCTCTCCTATAAAAAAAAACTTCTACGTGAGAAGAAACGTGACATCCACGTTTGACCCATCGAAAAGATCAGCAGGACGAAGTGCTCTTGACCCGCCCATAAATGAAAACCTTTGCACTTTCAGATGATGAAACAAACCCCAAAATTGAGTAGCTGGGCCCCACAAACCCCTAACAAAACGTTGTCTGCAACATTGTTTTGTGAAGATGCTGAGAAAAACTGCAGGGTGCTTCACTATGGAAATCAAGAACCAGGAACATTTTCAAATTTCCATTTTTTACAAACAGCCAATGTGCGGCATCAGCAAGATTTTTCGTTATTTCAGGAGTAAAATAAAAGGACAAGTGACAAACAGCTGAGTTTTTTCTCGGGGAATGCTCTGGATGGGTATTCGCCAAATTTGGCAATCATGCTGCGTTCGCAAACCAGCCAGCGTGTATTGCCAAATTTGGTGAGCATGCTGCGAGGATCGCCAAATTTGGCGATGATCGCCAAATTTGGCGATACATGCTGGCTGGTTTGTGAAAACAGCGTGATTGCCAAATTTGGCAATGCTCGCCAAATTTGGCAATACCTGTCCAGAGCATTCCCCGAGAAAAAATTGAAGATCAAAAGTACCATCTACTTCCCGCTAAAAAATAGGAAGGAGTCCTCAGACCTCGACGAAGCTGGCACAATTGGAAAGAAGAAGAATTGGCGCATCCATTGGTGCCAGTTTTATTTCTCTACGACCACTGGAATGCTTCGAACTTCGCATGTGAAAATCAGCCGTTTGTATGGAAGTGGCTGTTTGTCACTCCTCCTTTTATCCACCATATGCAGTAAGGGAATTGGGTTGGTCGATGGTGACCCCGCGGCATTTAGTGAAAGTTTGGATCGGTGCCTGTGCGGTCGTCAACTTCATTTGTTGTCAATTCCTCCTTTCACTCGCTCCTTTTCAGCTCCCAGATGATTGAACAAGGTCGACGACCCCGCAGACACTGACCCAAACTTTCACTAAATGCCGCAGGGTCGCCGTCGACTAACCCAATTCCCTTACTGCATATGGTGGATATTAAAACTTTATTCATTCATTCATTCATTCATTCATTCATTCATTCATTACTCCTGGTTATTTCTGCTTGCGCATCATTGTGAACGACTGAATGGCTCGTTGCCTTCTGTTCACATTTGGCAACAATCGCGTTGCGTTGCGTCATCGTGCATCGTCATCCTCGTTTTTTACTGCGGAAAATCTTTGTTCAGTTCGGGATGCGGACAGGTCGTTCTGCTGATCTTTTCGATGGGTCAAACGTGTATTATTAATTGCGTTGGCGTTGAAGTCCAAAAAGCATGGTAGCGAATAAGACGGCAGCTAATTTGCATTTACGCTTTACATTGGTCATACGGGACTATAGGAGGAAGGAGCAGTTGTCTGAAGGGAACGACGAGAAACTCTCAGCAATCAACAAGAAACAAGCTTTCTGGAAAATCGAGAAAAACATAATTGCGAAAGCTGTCGCAGGCAGTCTTCCCACTGTTTCAGATGACTCTTTACCCTTGCCTGCCAGAGTAAGAGTTTTGCTTGCGCTGCCGACATAGACTCTCTGTGAACTGAGGTTGGATAGACCTCCTGATAGTGACAGAAAAGATGGAACTCAAGAATTATCCCAAGTGCATGCAGTTCGAAGATTTCGATTTGTACGGCAGCAGTGGCATTAGCCGAAGTCTAAGCATACGTATGTTTGAAAAATTCCAGCTTTAGGCAATGCATTCTCAACCAGTACGGCCATATCGACACTGTACTGTGTACTGTACCCATGTGCGTCGCGTATGCGTGCAGTGTGCGTATGCATGTGTACTATTTTTACATGTCCGTTCCAAGGCCAGAGACTTCCCCTTCCTACCCTATCCCACGCTGCTCACCCCATCTCTTTTGTTCCGTAGGCAGCCGAAAATGCTTTTCAAGACGCATGCATTTCTATCCGGCCTGGCCTCGTCTTTGAATTTCAAGAGAGAAGAGACTACGGACTTGTTTTTTTACTTAAAAGTACGTACGTAACGTGTAGGCCTACGTACGTGCTGCGCATTCGTACGTACAGTACATTGAGTGCACAAGGTTGCAGGGGTAGGTACGTAGGTAG